>SNQJ01S0000779.1:95220-169125 GCA_010110895.2 Picea sitchensis | reverse complement strand
CCCCCCCCCCCCCCTCAATCGTTAAAGGAAGAAAGGTTTTGGTGGTCCAAAATGCGCTTAGGACCGTCGATCTGGGTGATGGGGATGTCGCTGATGGAGACTATCATGTGGATTAAGCGCTACATGACAAATTTTCATGTCACCTTCCGACTTTGGAATAAAAACATGCGTCGTGAAGTGCCAAGCTTCCATTTTAAGACTTTACAATATAATTTTATTTTCCCATGCTATAATAACCCAATTTAATCAACTAAGGGTGTATTTTGAAATGAAAACCCCTGCTTATGTTTTCTTTCCTTTTTCCTTTCGGAAATTATTTGCAGAATGAAATATCATTTACCACATAAGATAACTGAAGGAATAAAT
Organism: Picea sitchensis; assembly: GCA_010110895.2. NCBI lineage: Eukaryota > Viridiplantae > Streptophyta > Pinopsida > Pinales > Pinaceae > Picea > Picea sitchensis. Next base: position 168,759 of record SNQJ01S0000779.1, on the reverse strand, counting down.
ATCAATCACCATTTGATCCTATGAAATATAGGGTTATAACATAAGTGTGCACAAATCCTTAACATGTTTTCTCCCATATCTTCCACTGTTTCAACCTCTTGAATTTTATGGAAAGTCCTCATTCTTTCCCTTTTGTGAGGGAAATCCCTATATAAGTGATTTCCCTCCCATCCCCAACATTGAATAGGTTGTTTCCTTCACCTCTTTCCAAATGAATCAGCAATGTTGTGCTCATTTTGGAATGACTGACCTTATTTATTTTCTTGGGTGTTGTTCTTGAAAAAGGGTGGCTTAAAACCTTTCTTCTTTTGATCATTTTTCCTTTTCATCTTTTCATTCCAATCCTTTTGGAACACTGACCTTCCTTTGCTCTTCTTGTAAATATGCCTTGCTCTCCTTATGGTCTCCTCCAAAGTCTTGGGGTTATCATATTATATCTTTTCACTATAGAAGGGGGGTAACCCACTTAGAAACATTTGGATTTTGACCTTCTCATCCTTGCCGAATCGCCCGAAGCCTGTCCATCGAATCATTGTCCATCGAAGACTTTTGTTGTTTGATTTGAAACACTTCACTGAATCGGCTGATGCCCGACCACCGACCCATCGACCATATACAATTGAAAATGCTTCACGATATTCGATCGACATCGACCATCAGTCATCGACGATTAGAGATGTCCTTTGGAGGAACCAAACTCTTCATCATTTCGACCAACTTAACCATTGGTTGTCGGTGATTTCTCTTGGAAAATTCCACACTTAGAAATTTTCGACAAAAAAAACCCGACAAATCTAAGTTGTCGATCTAATCCATTTAAAAAACCCTCAAAATGAATCTTGGTCATTGATTGGATCTACCTTTCAAAATGGTCAAAATGAATACAAATTGTTGATCTGATTCATTTCCCAAACTATCGAAAATTAATCACAACCGTCTATTTATTCAACCTTTCAAATGGATGATACCTTATGGATTTTTAATTTTATCATGGCGAATCTTGGTCGTCGATCTTGAGATCAAACATGATCTCAATCATCGATTTCCCAAACTACCTACAACTCTATAAGCGACCATTAAAACTCGAATTTTGACCATTCCAAGTGGAATTTAGCTTTGCAATTTTACCGCTTTACTCCATTAAGCTTATTAACTCGTTCAGAGTCATTCAAACTCATATTTTTCCCATGGATTTGGGGATTTCTATCTAAATTCTTCGTTTTCCCCCAAATCTATCATAGGAAAAACCTGCAACAATGAAATTCACCAATTTGCTTTGATTCTTGACCCATACAAGCCTGGCGTTTGAACTAGAAGCTCTGATACCATAACATAACGACCCCCAGCCCAACCGAGGGACATTACAGTGCATAATACTCATAAAAACAAAATTTATGCTAACAAATTTAATTTATTTACAATCAACTAATTTCTCGTAGCTTCCAGTGATGAATTAAAATAGATTTGGCTATTGTCTATAACCATAAAATAGATGCATATACAGTATGCTAAACACACACATGACTGTAGTAAATAGTTCATTACAACATCACATATATCATTCTCATTTACATAGATCATGCAAAACAATTTATCTCATAAATACAAGACAAAAAATAGATAAACATCTATCTTTTAACAATGGTTGTGTAACCAGCTGCTTGGTACAGACGTTCCACCCAAGCGTAGAATGACTGTTCCAAATCTCAACAGCCAGTCACCCTTGAGTTGAGGCTAGTAATCCACAAAAGAGGGTGGTCTCTCACTGTCCACTCACAAGTTAGAAAAACTCACAACCCACCGATATCTTCCTAAAACTATCTCGATTTTCCACTAGCTCTCTTCCTCTTGACCTTCACAACCCAAGGAATGTACCCCTTCACTGATCTAAGTACCATGGGAATCCCATTCATTTATCAAGGTCTCTCTGGAATAGGTAGCTAGGAATCTCTCAGCTGAGAAATCGAGGGAACTTGTTGGTAGTAAAACTACCAGTAAACAACAACGACCATTTGTTTTTTTAGTGCAATCCACTCAAGATTTTACTCTTCAGGCCTTACAACCCGGTTCTTCAGTCTTCAACTCCAAATATGCTCCAATGCGCTCCATATTTCTCTAAAATTCTCCCTCCATGGTTGCAATAGCTCCAAGCTCTCTTCCTTTCTCTCTCCTTGCTCCTCATGCACAAAAATTCAATGTGTAAAAAATGCTTTTCACACCCATACAATTTTTTCTCCTTTGGCTTTCTTACTTGACTCATACACTTCCCCAAGATGATTGTACTCAACCCCCATGTGCCGAATAACTATGGAATGTGACTACTCACACCCACCATCTTACATGTATTTAGTGATTGGATTTGGGAACACTCAATAAAAAATTAGAAGGTTCATATAGCAAATAACAAGTTAGGAAAATGGGTGGAATTAATATACATGGGCAATTCCCCCTTAGAGCCCTCTTGGCCATTATCCTAGACCCTTCTCTCTCTTGTGTATTAATTCATACCCCATCTCTTATCCTTGTCCCCTTAGCAGTTGGTATCACATTTTATTATTAAAACATTGAAATACAATTCACATATTACATCGCTTGGCCATAACCACATATTATATCTATATAAACATTAATTAAACTCAAGATTATAGTGAAAATGTTACACATTATAACCTTCAAACTTCTCACAATTTTGAATCACCTTATATATACCATGACAACTATAAAAATCAAACCAATCACAATTGATTTAACATAATGATGCAGGAGCATCTCTCCATGCAGTCAACCAGCCAGCCAGCCACGTCAGCGCGCATGCATTCCTATGCTAAAAGGGAGGCACAACCTCATTTGAATTTGAAATGAATGTAATTTAATGTGCTTAGGCCGGTGAGCTAGGAAATCCATGCCTTTGCACAGGCTGTAGATAAGATAGACATTTATTGTAGATCGACTGAGATCTAGTTCTGGGTAGCAGACTAGACAACCATTGATTGTAATTGATTAGAGTAGGTAAATCCTGGAGGGAAGCGCTCCATGAGCCCCTCAGGTAAAAGAGATTTTAGATCTAGTTTTTGAGTAAGTAGACAAGGTAGAGTAGAGAGGAGTCAAGAGAGCTCAGGAACACCTTGTAAAATATACAGGCATTTGCCATTACTAATACAGAGCAGTTTTTCCTGCATTATTCTGTCATTATATGCATGTCTGTGTGTGTTCCTTGTTTATGTGGTGAATGTATATGTTATATGGATGCATTCTGTAGGGGTTCGTTTGATTTCAGGTTGAAGGTCTTTGAGGCTTCACACTAGGAGGGTGTGACAAAACGTTGAGGTTCTGATGGCCGTGCACAGAGGTTGCACTTCTGAACTCTGAGGAGTCAGACAGAGACGTGCTGAGGCACAGGACTGGAATCATCAACTCAGGAAGAAGACCTTTGAGGTTGCTAAACACCTCAAGAGGCAAGGCTGTGTAGCTGAGACACATTTGCTAACAAAATCACTAAGGATTCTGTGAGAATCTTTGCCAAGTGGGCATTGAGCATGTGTACAGTGGTGCCCAGAGAGAAAGAACTCTGCTGTGAGTTCTTAAGGGAATACCATAATCACTGAGGATTCTGAGGAGCTCTGCCAGGTGGGAATTAAGAATAGGCACAAGGTGTAGTTGGAGGAACTCTACTGTGAGTTCAGAAGTCAGAAGCTCTGAGGAGTTCTGAGAATCTCTGCCAGGTGGGCATTGAGCGTGTGTATAGGGGTGCACGGAGGAAGATGAACTCTGCAGAGAGTTGAGAAAGACCAGGATCACTGAGGATTCTGAGAAGCTCTGCCAGGTGGGCATCGAGAAAGTGCATAGGTGCACATAAGGAGACAGAACCGTTGGAGTGTTCTATGGAAGAGAAGAGACTCCGCCAGGAGGGTGTCGAGGAAGTGTGCAAGCAGGAACAACAGAGGAAATAATTCTTTGAGTTATGGAAGTTGGAGGAAAGGTCCACTGAGGGAACTTTCACTGGGTTGCTGAATACCCAGAAGTACTCAAGAAGAGGCTTGAGAAGAAGGATAGCCAGGAGGGCATCCATTCCATTCTCCATCTGAGGGAGAAGAAGGATAAAATCCCCCAAGGGGTCTGAGTATTCGGAGAAGCTCAGGAGGGACAACACCGGGTGTGCATAAAGGTTCTGCAAGGAGGGCAGACATAAAAATCCTTTGAAGGATTCGAGGAGAAGAAGCTCATAAAGGGCAGCGTTGCATACGCGCGGTGAGGCTCGGGGTTGTAGAGCTCGCAGAGGAACAGATAGAGGTCGAGGCCTTTGGAAATTTGAATTTCTCCCAAGACTAGGAAGAAGGCGCGAAGGAGCTTAGGGAGGAGAAACAAGAGCCGTCGGATCTCCGTCGGAAATCCTGACAGCCGTTGGATCGGGAGAAGGTGCGCGGAGGTTAAACCTCAAGAGAAGCGCAGGGAAGGAAGACAGATCTGAGCCATCAGATCTTATATCATAGTCCCGACAGCTGTCAGATCTGTGGAAGCTGCACGAAGGTTAGCAGTCGGGAAATCGACATTCTCAAGGTCGTAAGAACTGGGACAACGCAAGTCGCGAAATCCCGACAGAATCCGGGTCGTCCGTATGAAGAGGGCCACGTGTCACGCGATCGTTCGTATTGGAGATCTGAGGCACCAGGTATCGAGACTTTGCATGTCTCAAAATAGCGACAAGATTTGGACCATCCGTTGGTAGAGGACACGTGGCGAAGATCAGCGCCATCGGCATTTGGCGCATTGGGAAATCGGAATTCTCGTGGACAAGGCATCAGGGAAATCCCAAGTGAAAACCCCGATATAATCAGAGCCGTCTGTTAAGGAGGGACAGGTGTCAGGAATCGAACAAGAGTCGCAGATTGGGAAATCGGAGTTCCTGAGAACAGGAGACTCGAGGCATCGAAATTCTAGAAATCCCGGAGGAATCGGGACCGTCCATTTGAAAGGACGTGTGGCAAAGGATCGAGCGCCGTCGGCATTTTCTTCATCGGGAAATCGGAGTTTCCGGTGACAAGTTGTTCGCGCATTTTGGATCCGCGATACGCGAAACCTAGATGAGTGGGGGCCAAATATCACTACGACAGTACAGGAGGACATAAGCGTAGTGGAGGCCAGCTGTCAGCGATACATAGGAAGTCGTGAATCGGGAAATCGCGAGTCTTGGGGACGCATGCACATCGACATCGCAAACCCCGAAAACCCGATGAAAGGTATGGTGGTGGTCACATGATAGCAGGTCACATGGACCAATGTGTAGCCGGAAGGGGCTAAAGCTCGGTAAAGGAGCGCATTGGGGATCGACAAATCGGAGATCCTGTGCACAAGGAGTTCATGCATTTTGAAACCGCAAACCCCGAAACTTCGATGGGGAGTTTGACTGCGGTCACACGGAGTGATGGTCATATGGACCAGGAACACTTCCAGCAGGGATAACGACTAAGGTGCATCGGAGAATCGGAGATCGTGAGTTGGAGGGTGTTGTGATTCTCGATAGCGAAAAGTCCGAAACCCCGAACCCTGATAGAGAGTCGGGGATTACCTCGGTAAAGTGCAGAGGCTGTGTGGGATTTGAAAGGACCTGTGGATCAGGTTTTTTCACAAGTGATTCCCGAGGGAATCAAAAGAGTTGCTTCGGCTCAACAGTGGGATTTGTGATCGATCCTGAGAGCGGGCGAGTCGAGGAATAACCTCGCCTGCATCACATAATATGAATTAATTTAATTTAATATCATTTGTAAGTATAATGAAAATTGGACTTTCTAATAAGACTTAAAAATGTGTGAACAATATGTATTTATAACACAAGTTCTTTAATTTGAATATGGAGGGGAAGAATGTAAGTTCACACATTTAAATAATGTAAATTCATTAATTAATAAAATCATAATTAAATTTATATATTATTATTTTTTTTTTATTCAAAAATTATATTTTAATATTATTTTTAAATATAATTTGTTTTATAATATTTCATTTCATCATCAATATATTATTATATTATTTTTTTTCTAAATATTTTTTGATGTTTAATATCTTCATCATCTTTGTTTCTATTTTTCTCAAATATCTTTCCTTGCATTCCACTATTAATTTGCAATGAGATTTTTTAAATATCTTTAATTGCATTTCACTATTGATTTGCAATGGGTTGATTGTGTGCTCATGTCATAATCTAACATTGAATCTCATGTCATATCATGTAACTTTTTTTCTTCTCCAAAGAGATACTCATAGATATTCTTTTGACATTTAATATCAACTTTTTCATATCTCTCATTGCATTTCATTATTGATTTGCAATGAGATCCTTGTGTCATATCATGTAAAAATGGTCTTCAAAGAGATATTCGTAGATGTTATTTTGACCTTTAATATCATCAACATTTTTTTTTTCTTTTCAAATCTCTCATTGCATTTCACTATTAATTTGCAATGAGATTCAATTACCTGACATGTTGGTTGTGCGTTTCAGTGATATTCTATTTTTTTATGTTCTTTAAATATTCAACAATTTAAATTCATATATGAATAAAATAGATCAAATCACAATTAAACAAGTGTTGCGTTGCAGTGTAGTCCCTGCCCAGTAGTTTATAAGGTTAATTTTGGAAAATGGGGAGAGTGGAGTAATATTGTTAAGAAAATTTGTATGAGGAGTTGTGAGTAAGCAAAGCAGTGCTAATATGTTTCAAACACGTGTGTTGATTTGTCACTAATAAAAGCATAATCCATGTGAATTGTAAATGGCAGAAGTTGTGGGTGCAAGATATATAATAGAGACAATCCAGAGATCGACTGCTATAAAGTTGGCTAACTATGGAATTGTAGATCACTGAAGTTTTGGATGCAATATGTATATCACGTAAAAGGGGAAAGGACATTTTGGTTATGGCAACCCGACAACTAGGTATGAAAAGCAACGACAGTGGGTTGAACTCCCGTATACTTGAGTGCCTTTTTTTCTTATTAATGACAATGAGCGAACTTGTATGCTCAAATTGTAGACCATGAAAGTTTCGTACTCCCTTATATTTGAGCACCTTTTTTGCTTATTAATTCCAATGAGCGAACTTGTATGCTCAAATTGTAGACCACGAAAGTTTTGGGTGCAAGATGTATATGGAAGAATTGTAGATGACGCAAGTTTTGGGTGCAAGATCTATAATAGCACCAACCTGGGGTTCGTCAAACTCCCGTAAATCGCTATTGAATACATTTTTTGCTTGTTAATGACAATAGGTGAACCTATGCATTGAGTTGTCACCAGTAAAATCAGAATGCATTTGAATTGAGGATGGTAGGAATACCCTCTTTGTGTTACAAATTTTGCACTGAAATGTTCCGATATATACAATTTGATAGATGGGGCCTTACGTCTCCTCCGGAACCCCTGTCACCCTATTTTGAAGCTCGTCCGACCTCTTTCTGCAGTTGACCATTTCTTGACATCTCTTTCGCGGATCGTTGAGTTCGCGGGTTCAGGAAATTTCCAATTTCTAGTTGCTGTTTCTTGTGCTCGCTACCTTCAGTCTTCTTTCCAATTGTATGCAATATGTATACAAATTCTCCATAGACATACAAAAAAGATCTTTCTAGGAAATGGAACATCTATTATAGATTTGAATATATTGGACCTTCTTTTCCCTCTTCTATAGTCAACCAAATTCCTGTTTGTTTTTCCCCTCTACTCTCTCTTTCTTGTTACTTAGCTATTTTTCCGAAAATGTCCCAATGCGAATGTTGGCGGATGCACCAGTTCACATTTTCACTCGTGCTTTTATATCGTGACTTCGATCGACCGCTAGCCATTCGATGCTTAGCCACTTTTCAGATTGCAGATTCCTGGGTAGGCAGGCTCTATAACCGGGGTCGAATTGTAAATGACGGAAGTGTTTGGTGAAAAATGTATATCATGAAAGTGTTGTGTGAAAAATTTATATCACGGAACAAGGGGCATAAGAAATCGACAACGCTAATCCACAACGAATTGTAGAGTAAAAACGTTTTGGGTGCAATATGTATATCGCGCACTTGTAGATGACGAAAGTTTTGGGTGCAATATTTATATTTGTTGTTGAATACATATATCACGGAACATGGGGCATACAAATTCTATAGCACTAGGTCGCAACCCCGCAGAGAGATAATTGGCTAAGTGTTGAAAGGAACTGCGGTCGGTCAGGCTCATGATGTGACGATATAGGACCAATCCATGAATTCGAAAAAAGTTAGGTTCAAGTTTAAATATATTTATTTAAATTGTATTTATATTAATGGATCTTAATAGATTATTTGTGGTTAAAATGCAAACCATGTTCCAATATATGGACGAATTGTATACCACGAAAGTTTTGGGTGCAAGATGTATATAGCGGAACTGTAGATGACGCAACTTTTGGGTGCAATATTTATAATATTGCCAACCCGGGGATCGGTCGGGCTCATGTAAATCACTGTTGAATACATTTTTTAATTTTTAATGCTAATAAGAAAACTTGTGCACTGAGTTGTCACTAGTGAAATAATAATGAATTTGAATTGAGGATGACAGGAATACCCTATTAGTGTTACACATTTTGCACTGAAATGTTCCGATATATACAATTTTACAGTTGGGGCCTTACGTCTCCTCGGGAACCCTTGCCAACCTATTTTGAAGCCCATCCGACCGCTTTCCATAGTTTACTATTTCTTGACATCTCTTTGGCGGATCCTCGAGTTCGCAGGTTCAGGAAATTCCCAATTTCTAATTTACTGCTGCACTTCCACATCATACCATCTTCTATGATACACACTTTGCATACGAAATTTCTAAGACCTGTAATTTGACCTTCGGGTCCTCACGTATTGTGACCCCATTTTGAATCCCATGCGTCTGCTTTCCATAGTTCGCCATTTCTTGGAATCTCTTTTCTGCCTCCAATTCCATACTTACCCAAATTTTTTGCTGGCAGATTCTTGGACAGGCAGAGTGCACTTCCAGTGTTCCTTGATCTGCAAACAACCCCCAGCTTCTGTGATATACAAATTGACTTTCAGACTACTACACCATCCCCTCTTTCGTGTTACACAGTTTTCACTCAAAAGCTCTGATCAATGACCGTCGGGGCCTCACCTCTCCTCAGAAACCCTTGTCATCCAATTTCGAAGCCCGTCCGACCGCTTTCCACGGGTACTTATTGTAATCTCTTTCGTGGATCGTTGGGTTGGCGGTTTCAGACAATTTCCAATTCCTAGTCATTGTTTTCTGTGCCCACCACCTTGGCACTTCTTTCCAAGTATATGCAATAAGTATATAACTTCTCCAGAAACATACAAAAAATATCTTGCGAGCAAATGGGATACCTATTACAGATGTGAATATATTAACCCTTCTTTTCCGTCTTCTATAATAAATCCTATCAAAAAAAATAAAATTATATATATATATATATATATATATCAAATGTTTATGTGCAAAATGTATATGATGAAAGTGTTGGGTGCAAGATGTATATCATGGAACACACGGGATAAGAATGTGATAGCGCTAAGTTGGGACATCGTGGTGAGATATTTTACCAAGTGTTGAAAGGGACAATCGTCGGTCGGGTTCATGATGTGAAGATATAGATGGAAATGAGGATTTGACAGTCCGTTAACCGATCAACCCACGACTAATCTAGGAGCCTGAGAAAGTCAAGTTCAAGTTTAAAGGGATTTTGTTTAGGTTTATTTAAAATGTATCCATATTAATGTATCTTAATAGATTATTTGTGGTGCAAATGTAAACCATGTTCGAATTTGAATGGTGTTTTGGGCTTGGAATTTTTGCTCAAACCTACAAGGAATAGAGAAAAAAATATATGACTTTACATTTTATATATCGAAGAATATTCTTAAATATAGGAAGATGCAATATATGCATAATATAGAACATAAACATGTACAGGGAACTCGATGATCTCTTTGGCGAATAGTCGAGTTCGCAGGTTCCAGAAATTCCCAATTTCTAATTTACTTCTGCATCATACCATCTTTCATGATACATACTTTGCATACGAAAGTTCTAAGACCTGCAATTTGACCTTTGGGTCCTCACGTCTCCTGGGGAACTATTATGACCCCATTTTGAATCCCATGCATCTGCTTTCCATAGATTTCCATTTCTTCTTTCACGCCTTCAATTCCATACTTACCCGATTTTTTCGCTTGTGGATTCCTAGACAGGTGGAGTGCACTTCCACTGTTCCTTGATCTACAAACAACCCCTAGCTTCCATGATATACAAATTGACTTTCAGGCTAATACATCATCCCCTCTTCTGTGTTACATGGTTTTCACTCAAAAACTTCGATCAATACAATTTGACCGTCGGGGCCTCACGTCTCCTCGGGAACCCTTGTCAGCCAATTTTGAAGCCCGTCCAACCGCTTTCCATGGGTATTTGTAACAATCTCTTTTGCAGATCGTTGGGTTGGCGGTTTTATACAATTTCCAATTTGTAGTCGTTGTTTTCTGTGCTCGCCACCTTGACACTTCTTTCCAAGTATATGCAATAAGTATATAACTTCTCCAGAAACATGCAGAAAAAATGTTGCGAGCAAGTGGGATATCTATCACAGATGTGAATATATTAACCCTTCTTTTATGTCTTCTATAATAAATCCTATCAAAAAACAAATAATAATAATAATAATAATAATAATAATAATAATAATAATATATATCAAATTTTTATGTGCAAAATGTATATGATGAAAGTGTTGGATGCAAGATTTATATCATAGAACATGTGGGATAAGAATGCGATAATGCTAAGTTGGGATGCTGCGGTGAGATATTTTCCCAAGTGTTGAAAGGGACGGTCATTGGTCAAGTTCTTGATGTGAAGATATAGATGGAAATGAAGATTTGTCAGTCCGCTAATCGATCAAGCCACGGGTAATCCAGGAGCCCAAGAAAGTTAGGTTCAAGTTTAAAGGGATTTTGTTTAGGTTTATTTAAAATGTATCCATATTAATGTACCTTAATAGATTATTTGTGGTCCAAATGTAAACCATGTTCTAATTTGAATTACAAGGAATAGAGAAAAAATATATGAATTTACATTTTGTATATCGAAGAAGATTCTGAAATATAAGAAGTTGCAATATATGCACAATATAGAACATGAACATGTACAGGGAAATGAGTTAATTTTACGAAGAAATAAAAATTTCAAATAACAACACCAAGCATTGAATATCAACATAAAACAACCTCAAATATTTATATTCAGATAAACTGGGCAACAAAATACATTTGAGAATATTTCCCAAAAAAAGTTGTCTTCGAATTTGTAAAAAAATCTATAGTTCAGTACATATTATGTGAAATAAAAATGCGTTTTCTAGAATGAATCAAATTGGGACTGTCGTGGACTAAAAATAAAATATGTACAAGAATGAAGTTTGTAGAAAGAATAAAGTCGGCGATGGAAAACAACAAAACTTGGAAAGAAGAAAGAGAGAATTGTCAGATCTGGGTTAAAGCTTTGTTAGAGTAAGTGGATGAAGACAAAATAATGTAATCAATATCAACTTACTATGATGGTGTCCCATGCCTTGTCATGTGGTCACTGATGTCATTTATGGCTTTCCTCGGCTTTGACCTTCATTGGTAATCTGGTCGACAATATTTTTCAACCATTCTTTGATGTAGTTCCTCATGGGCGCCACGTTCATTTCATGCCATATTTTTATATTGAAGAATTCACTTTACAAGTACCTTAGATCAATAGACAAGTTGTGCAATGCTTCTTGAATATCTTGGTTTGTAATTGCATAACCAACTAGCCAAGTTTTCAAATCATCTTCACCATACTCAAGAATGCCATAGAGATTTTCAAATGACAGTCTTTTATAGATATGAACTTGATCATCAAATGCTTGCTTGGTTAAAAACAATGAGTTGAATATCAATTTTGGGTTCTGGACTTCATTGGTGCTGGCAGCTAGATCTATCTCAGTTAGCTTCTTGAATAGTTTGTCTCTTTTAGATATGGTTTGGCTACATTCTTGAATGATACAATTCAAGTTCTTTACCTTTTCTTTCCAACATGTGTTTAGTTGGTCTATTCGATCCAGGGAAGGGAGATCCTCCTATCTTCTTCAGAATTCCATCATACCGATAAATTTAACACCAAATGGTAAAAATGCATCGAGGTAAAAACCTTGCTCGTTCTTGAGATCTTCTTGCAGATACTCATGAAAAGCATGCACTCTTGTTCCAAGAGAGACCATATTATTTGACATCTCCCAAGATTTTGTTATTAATTCCATTCTTCTGTTTATATTCTTTTCCACATAATCTTGGGCCGATGTGAGAAGGCTTGCTGATCCTTTTAACTTTGGCACAGGTGCGGTGGACCTGACCATTTCCAAAGGAGTAGCAAACAATGTAAGAGGCATTAGAGTTGCCTCTAATTCTTTGATTCGTTTCTTTAACATGAGGTTTTCCGTTTCAAGGCCGCTAATAGAGTTGTCTAGAGAATATCTAGTTTCTCGGTGCATCTTGGATATCTAGGAAGGGAACATGTTGTGTAGGTTGATCTCTGAACGAGATTTCCCTTTCTTATTCTTTACATCTCTGTTTTCAATAATCAATTTTTTTGATTCGCTGTAAAAAACAACGCTCTGAAATGCAAAAGACTCTTCATCGTCCAATGTATCTATGCCAATTATTTCCATCTTAGGATTGTGCGAAGCAGTGCTCTCTAGGTGGTCGTCATTAGGGAACATTTTTTCGATATCAATTTCTAGTTCCATATCTTCGAGGGAGATATCATAGATATCAATTTCTCCCCTCGGTCCCTCCTGTTCTTGGATTATTGTTTTTTTGTTTTTTTCCGGCGGGAAGTTTGTGACAACTTTCAATTTTTTCAGAGGAAGGGTTCTTATCTCCTTCTCCACTTGAAGAACTGTGTGTGACTTTGTTACTTGGGTAGGCCGTTGGAGTACTACTACGAGATGCCATGGTCTTGGGTGTGGCGGTCGGGGATTGGGCACTTTTTTTAGCCAGGTCTTTTCAGTTCTGCTTTTGCAAATCATTGGTACTGGTACATAGTTAATTTAGGATAGTGTAAGTGAAGGAACTGTTGAATTGGTTCCTGACCATGAAATCCTGGAATTTCCAAGGTAGAGAGATGAATTGTCCTTTCATTTTTTTCATGGAAAAAATGCAACCAGTAGATGTACTCCCTTGTTATTCCAACAAAAAACATTGTACCAGATATGTGGCATGGAAGGAAGCAAGGATTTTGTCTAGACCTAAAAATCCTTATAACATTATAGTTCTCCATTTATTCTAGTGTGCCCTTCCTATCCAGGAAGATTGTCGGCTGTCCAAACAACCAGGGAAAAAACTTTCCAAATATCAATGCTTTAAAAACTGAAAAAAATCATTAAAGACCTTATAAATTTTTTGGCAAGCATCGTGTCTCCATAATTTCTGGCACGAGAATGTTACTGGGTCAAATTCAGAGTTCAAATTCCTACACATAGATATTCCAGGAAATGGATAGCAATTCGACACAACAAGAAATAAATAAGATGGCATAAATAATTTCTTCTGCCTCCTGTATTGCAATATCTGGGAAGAGATTTGAATGGAAATCAACTTGCAGAAATGGAAGATGGATTGTTCCTTGACCATAAAATATAAAATATACAGAATCATCTGAGAGATGCCGGTTTCACTTTCTTGTCTCGTTGTCCTCGTGAAAAGCCATGCAATTTTCCGAAAAAGGTTTTTACATGCACTAACCTGTAATATGGCCATGTCCTAGGGAGCGGGCATTGGGTCCTGTAAGAACTTCAACAAGAGGTCCAATTCATTACCATGCTTCTTTAATAACTGTTTGCAATTCTCGCCCTTGAAAGTAGGCGTTGGGTCAGGAAGTGTTAACATATTTCGAAATACTTGAGGTGATAGGGAGATTTGGAAATGGTTTCCCATCTGGACAATCTGTTGGTTCAGAATATAGTTCTTGGCATAGCACGTGACCAAGTCCTTAAAGTAAAACAAATCAGGGATACAATTTTTTGTTGCAATTTTAGATATTGAGATAATTTTCATCTGGGTAGAAGTGGACGAGTAGTAGTCATAAGCTATGGACCACTGAAAACTCTGGTCCTCGTGGCTGAATATATTCAGGGTATCTCCACATAAATGTTGTTGAGATGCAACCATAAGGTGATGAGAGCCTTCCTTTTCTCTTCATTGTATTTAAAATGGAGTCTGCAACATCATAATATAATCTCTGGTAAATCTTGGTTCAATGTGTTTTAATGGGAGACGTCCTCGACCTTTTCTCCTTTTAATGCAAATCTTTTCAAAGCTAATAAAAGTGTCATCAATTTGCATTGGGAAAGTGTGTGAAGATGGCAGGGAAATCAAGAAACTATTGAAAAGCGGGGAAAACATTGACAACTATGTAATATACCTGGATCTTGACAAAAGCATGTTCAAGTTAGAAGATAATTTGTTTACATTTACTTAAAAAAATTTCATATTATTTTATTTCATTACTGTTCTCTGTGGCCCAAATGAAAATTATGCTCAAATTGGAAGGGTGGAGCAACATTTTCATGTGAACACCTTTGTAGATGACAGTGGGCCAACACAATATTTCATTCTTTCTATGATGACACCTTAAAAAAAGCAAAACAAGGAACATTTTTTTGTGAATTCAAGATTGACAGAAAGAAACTAATCAGATTCCATAATATTCTTCCATAAATTCATTTTAATGGGAGATTACCTCGAGCTTTCCGCTTATTAATGCCAATCTTTTCGAACATATGTGGTGATATGTCACTAGTAAAATCATAATTAATGTGCATTGGGAAGGGGCGAGCGTGGCAAGGATGGAGGAGAATTAAAGATGCTTTGGTACTTTTTTGAACCTGGGAGTCTGTGGTGGAATGGAAGATGTATATCTGAGCACGAGGCATGGGAGTTCGATAATGAATTGGGGGGGAACTCACGGACATAAAATTGGCTAAGTGTGGAAATGAACTGGGAAAAATATCAACATATGCTGGGAAAAATAAGTCACAAGCTTTGAGTCCGGGGTTGAATTGTAGATCAACGAAGTTTCGGGCGCAAGATGTATACCGCAAACACGGGGAATGAGAGTTCGATGGCGCCGATACAGGAACCTACGGACATAAAATTCACCAACTATGAAAATGAATGGTGGTCAGTCGGACTCGTGATGTAAAGATATAGATGGACATGGAATCTGTCACTCCGTCATCCTGGGAACCCGCCAGCATAGACATGGGACTAAGTATAGAATCATAAAAAGATAATAGAGGGGAAGAAAAAAAGGGAGAACGAATAAGTATAGAAGAGGAAAAATAAAGGGAGGAAAGAACTTAATGCCTCATAGTACAAAGAATACAATGGACATGAAAGAAAGCCGCTATGTAGGAACACATGGAAAAAAAGATGGAGTACAAATTTATTTATTTCAAGATAGCAGGACATAAAATATAATTGATATGAACACAAGTTAATGTATAGGAAGATATGGAGTATCCAAGGAGGAAAAAAAAACAGAGCTGCAAACCAGTTCAACAAATATAGACAGAGTAAACGAAAAACTATTGGATATGGAACACGGGTAGAGATATGCACCTTTGCATGGATTCTTCTACATTTCTGGTTGAGAGTTCTTTGCCTTGTCTAGTTTTCCTATTTGTTTCTTTGAGAAAAAGTACAAAAACATAATGGACATGAACATAAGTTGACATGTAAATAAAAAATCAAGGAATATGTATATAGAGTAAATAAAATAGAAATATAGTATAAAATAGATGTGACACGGTGCACAGGTTGGTGGACTCACGAGTTCACATTTATGGTCATGCCTATGTATCATGAGTCCGACCGACTGCAACATGAGATTTAGTAGTTTATAGAATATTATAACATTTTACCAAGATTTATAGTAATTTATATAATGCTATAATTTATCACGAGTCCGATCGAACGCTTCCTCATTCCATGTTTGTGTACAAATAGAATAAATTACATTAGTGAATAATTGTTGAAAATAATTTTTTGTCTACACTTGTTAAACAAATGAAATAACTAATTTCTTAAAACTATATTGGAGAACTTGCACAACGTATGCAAATCAATTTTTTTTGTAACCATACCTCTTAGTCCCTGGCATAGACGTTGTATTTGCTACAACACATTGCACTTCATATTTTTCAGACCTGGTACACAAGGCTCAAACCCTATGCCCAATTACCGTGTTCTTGTTGCAATGTAGCAATTTAGAGAATACAATGGACATGAAAACAAGCTGCTATGTAGGAACACATGAAAAAAAATATGGAGTACAAATTTATTTAATTCAAGATAGCAACACAGAAAATAGAATTGACATGACGACAACTTAAATTACAGGAAGATATGGAGTATCCAAGGAGAAAAAAAAACAGAGCTGCAAACCAATGCAACAAATATAGACAGAGTAAATGAAAAACTATTGGATATGGAATACGGGTAGAAATATGCAACTTTTCATGGATTCTTCTACATTTCTGGTTTGGAGTTCTTTGCAGTGTCTAGTTTTCCTGTTTGTTTCTATGAAAAAAAGAACAAAACAAAATGGACATGAACATAAGTTGACATGTAAAGAAAAAAAAGAATGTACCATGTACAAAGACTAAATAAAATAGAATAAAAGGAATAGAGTAACAGATAGTGTTAGAAGAATGCACCTTTTTTTTTTTTTTTTGTTCATCCTAGTTTGTGTGTGTGTGTGTGTGTGTGTGTGTGTGTGTATATTGTAAAAACCATTTGTGACCAAAATCAATTACAAACTAGGGAAAACTAAGAAGTTGGATATCTTGTTTTTCTGCAACAAGATAGACATATATGCTTTGAAGCATAGAAATATGATTCTGCAATATGTTTGATGTATATTTCATAATGCAAGTGCAATACGAACTGTATGGTGATCATATTAGTATGTGTACAAACCAGGGAAAACCAAGAAGTTGGATAATTTGGTTTTCCGCAACAAGATAGACAAATATGCTTTGAAACATAGAAATATGACTTTGCAATATGTTTGATGTATATCTCATAATTCATGTGCAATACCAATTGTATCGTGATCAGACCAATATGTGTCTAAGATAAAGATGTTGTATTGAGAAATGGGCACATTCGACCATACATGGTCAATAAACATGTTTTGTACATGGCTTGTGTTGTTCAAAAGAAAGCAGAGACTGTATTTGCACATGTAGTTTTCCAATTCTTTTGTTATGGCATTATTTTGTAGCATGTCAATATTGAAGTCTCCTACAATCACAATGGTTTCGTTTAGATGCAAATGGTCTAATGCATTGGAAATAACATTTAGTATGTTGGAGAATGTTGCATAGGGAGCAACATACATATTCAATATTGCAATTTCTGTTCCATGGAAAAATATTTTTGCAAGTACCATCTCAACATTATTTTCTTTGAAATGTATATGCTGCAAAATTGTTACATGTTTTTTCACCAATATCATCACCCCATGTGTAATGTAACTTGATATGAAATTGTGATTTGGAAATTGTTTGTTTTGCATGCATAATGCCATGTATGTTTCCTGCAAGCACAAAATATCGGATTGCATTGTGTCACAGTCATTGAGTATATCATCCATGTGTGCATGTAAGTTGCGTGTGTTAAGTGAGAGAATTGATACATATGAGTTTGTTTGTGTTAAGAACCAACCATCAATATAGCATGGAAAAACAAACATATGAGTTTATCCTTCTTGGCTTGCTTGAGGGACATCTGTTTGTATGGTTGTAGTCTTAAAAACACCCAATCCCCTACTTCAAAACTTCTTTCACTACGATGTTGATCTGCTTGTTTGTTTCGATGCCGATTACATTACTAATGAGTCCGGGTTGTCCTTTAAGATTTGAGAATATATGTTGTTGATTCTGTTTGATCTTCAACTGCTTGAACCTTAGATTTTCTTTTAGAGAAGAAGTGATGGAAGGAGATTGAGTATCCATAGGGTCACCATAAATGGTGTCATTTTTATTGCGATTAATGAGAAAGGAAGTGTTATACCACCGTGCATGGGGTAGCTCCCATTTGAACATTGTGTTTGTTTATGGGAGACAAAGAAACGAAGGTAGCCTTCAGACTGTTGTTCTCACTATCTCGGTTTTGTCCATGGGTGGGGATGATAGGATGAGATATGAGCCAATTGAGTGACCAAACAATAAAATTATGTCCAAAAATGTCAGGTGAATATGGGATCCTACATCACTTACAATAATCTTTGGGCTGCCATGTAGCTTTGAGCTGTCTCCATGAATGCGGTGTAAGCTGTACTAGCTTTGAATGGATGAGAGGGGGCACAAAGGGTGTGCATACTTGGTTGAATCTATCAACAATCACCATGATGACACTCTTTCCTTGATTTGGTAGCCACAGTGAAATCCATGGAAACCTCCTCCAGTGGCCCGACTTGGGATGGATAATGGTTGTAAAGACACGGGGTCTTAATTTTTTCCACCTTATTTTTGTTGGCAAACCACACGATACGCCACAAACCTTTGAACATTAGTTTTAAGGCCATCCCAAAAAAAAATCCCTTCTTGACTCTATGGTGGGTTTCAAAATCCGAGTGCCCTCCTAATGGAGAGGTGGTACAATTCCAATAGTACCTTTTGTTTGATTTAGGAGTCCCTTACATAAATATAAGCGATCTTTATTTACTATAGTGAATCATTTTCCATGTAAATGTATCGATGCACTGGAATCCTTGTACAACCTTTGAATGAGAGTCCACACTTTTTGTCATTTTCCATTCATCCTTGCTTCTATTATCCAATGCGGGTTGGATGTCGAGATAGCACAAAGAAAGGCCTCCCAACATATTCATCCTTTCTTGAGGTGCATGCGCCACAACATTTTGCTTCCCCTTTATAGGCGATTTCAAAATCATGGCCAATATCTTGGTTACTTACATTTTGTTGTTCTTAGAAGATAGTCTTTGTTCCAAGAGTATTTAAGACTATCATGATGCGGTTTTGACCTTGAAGTGCCACCTATTGGGTAGGGACACCATTTTCAATGCATGTAGTATTTCCATCATTCCTTCTCAAAAATTGGTTTGTTTAAGTCCTTCCCCTTGAGTGGTCGACTTTCAAAAGCGGGGGCCTTCCTTCTTGCATTAGTACAACACCAATTCCATTTGATGCATCACATTTCCACAATAAAGGTTTTTTTGAACAACTTAAAGAGGTGGTCAAGACATGAGCTTTACACATTACCTCTTTAAGTTTTTCAAAGATTTAGTGCCTCAGGTCCATGAAAATGCATCCTTCTTAGTTGGTTCAGTTAAAGGTCTTTGCTATTCTTCCATAGTTCGAGACAAACTTGCGGTGGTAACATCCAAATTAAAAGAATCCTCTAAGATTTTTTAATGTTTCAGGAATCGATCAGTCTTTCATGGCCTTAATCTTGTTAGGTCTACCTTGACACCTTCATGAGATACAATGTATTAAAATACTCTACCTCCTTTACTCCAAAAGAAACATTTGGATGGTTTGGCATATAGTTGTTGCTCCTTTAGTGGTTGTAGCATATCAACATGTTGGGATGATCCTCTAAGACTTGCTATAGATTGGTATATCGTCAAAAATACTAACACAAATTTACTAGGAAGAAAGGGGCTTGAAAAGTAAGATTCATCAACCCTTGGAATGTGGAAGGGTGCATTTGTAGGGCCAAAGGCATGACCAAAAATTCATAATGAAAGCCTTCATGAGTTGGTTGCATTGTTTTTGGGATATCTTCTTCCCTTCATTCTAATCTGATGATACTGAGCGAGGAATCCAATTTTGTGAAATAGATTGCTCCATGTAGTTCATCTAACAATTCATCAATCCGGGGAATGGGAAACTTATCTTTAATAGTGATCTTTGTTGAACTCTCTATAATGTCTGGACACATGCATGCATGAGTTATCTTTCGATACCATTACCAGCAGTGCGGTAAGAACTTTGGCTAGGTCCTATAATTCCGACCCTCTAACATTTCTTCAGCATGTGCTCAATTTCACTCTTACGGGCATAAGGGTATATGTAAGGCATAATGTTAGGAGAACACTCGAGTGGGAATTTCATGATCATGATTTGAGTGGGAGGGAGACCTTTAGGGAATATCTTCAAATACTTTGGAATGCTTATCAATGATCCTTTGAGATCTTGGCGAATAGATGTTAGATGTTTGAACATCTAAATTGAGGCATAGTTGTGCAATAGTACTTGATGCCTTTTTCAATAATTTTTCGTAGTAATAGATTTAGTGCTTATCACCTTACCGGGTTCCACTGTGATACCTCTTAACTCAATTTCTTTTCCCTTCAATGAAAATTTCATGAAAAGTTCTTGAAAATTAAAATACTTGTTCCTAATGATTTAACCATTGGATTCCCTGGTACATCACGCACCACCCTTAGATTATGAAATCATTGGACTATTCATTACATATTCCCCCCATAGTAAGATTGATCTTATTGCATTTTCGAGCAATTGATAGTTCCTCCATGCAATCATTACTTGAAACTCACAGTCTTGGATATACCGGAAACAATTGAGATCTTTGGCTAATTTATGGGTAATAAAAAATTATGAGTACTTTCGGAATCAATTAGGACTATTACCTTTATTTTTATGTATCCTTCAATCTTGAGGGTTTTAGGAGTGCTAATTCCATTAATGCATTACGATATAGGTGGGGAGTCCAACTCTTCATATGAAATCTCTTCTACGTTTTTTATATTGAGATGGTTCTTGTTCTGTTCTTCTTCCCCTCTTCTACAATCTATGTAGAATAATTTCTTCTCACCCACACTTATGTCCCTTAAGCACTTGTCACAATTAAAGCATAAAACCTTTTGCTTTTCTTTCCTCCAATTGTTGAGGTGTCAACCTTGTAGGTTGAGTGTGTTTTAGAAGAAGAACATTGTTCTCTCTATAGATGTTAGGATAGTTCCTTCTAGTAGCCATAGCCATATTTTACTTTCAACATTTCTTGCCACCTTAAATGCATTCTCAATGATTTGGGTTTCCCAAAGTGAACCTCATGTTGAATGTTGTCCTTTAAAGTTCCTATGAATACATCAATCAAGTGCTCCTTATGGAATATAGAGTTTACTGCTATATTCAATCTTTGAAAGTTCTCAAGCAAAAGGGTTCAGTTGCCGAGTACATTGAGAACTTCCAGAGATTTATCAATTGGCTAAGAAGGTGGCCTACTCCCTTGTATCCTCATGATTATTGCTATCATTTTCTTAGTGAAAATTGTTGTCCAAGTGACGAAGCGTTCGAGAACAAAGCCATACGATACCAATACAAAATTGATTGGGTTCTAAATATAAAGAAGCAATTACATTGCCTTTTTGTGTATGTGGCACATTATGGAGATCAAAGAATTGCTCCATCTGGAAGTATCCAATGAAGTTGGGTCCTTGCCATCAAACTTCCTCATATCAATCTTAGGAGCGGTGGTTGGTCTTCAAACTAAGGTTGGAGTTTCTCAATTTCTTGATTCACCTTCCTTGTGTCCTCATCATGAATTTCATGGGATGAATTTTCTTTTTGAATTCTTCTCTATTACAAGATTTCTCACTACTTCTATGATCTCCCCTTTTAAAGCATCCATCTTGGTATTTATTTCCTCAAACTTAGATTCTGTTGATCCATCATCTCTTGTAGTTCATATTTGGTTACTGTCTTCTTTTGTAAATCATTTATGTCCCTAGCATTTCTTCACCTTCATCCAAAGAGTCCAATTAGGATTTTCACGGAAGGCTTATTTTTCATCAAGAGTCCAATTAGGATTTTCTGGAGGCTTATTTGGTGTAGAAGATCCCTTTTTGGGTGGCATGTTGGCCAAATATCACTTTTGAGTCTTGATTTTGAGGTGGTTCTGCTAGACAATATTTATTTTGTTCTATCTCTCAAGTTTCAACCCTTCTGGGTATGAAACTTTCTTTTAGGTAGTTCTCTGATATTTCTTCTCTGCAATTCCACAGGTCTGATCAAAATTGGATGTGCCAAATGGAATTTATGGTAAGTTCCTCACAACTTGCCGATTTTTTTCCTTTCCAAGAGATCTCACTTGTATAGAATGCCCCGCACAAAATAATTGATATCAAATTATGAAACTCGCACCCAAAATACTACAGACTGTCCACGATCCAATGCAACTAGTCCCACTCGATTTGGATACCCTAGCAAGCAGTTATGCTTGTTTTACCTGGAACACCTTCTTGAGACTAGTCAATAGGACTAGTCAGATACCCTATCTTACACAAGGTGTATCTACAAATTTATGATGACCCAGAAGCTGAACTTTTTACCACAGATATGTTACTAATTTCTGTAAATGGTCTCCATATTTTAGGGTCTGAAACGTTACATAAAATATTTTGTAGCGAAAATTTCGCAATGACTCATTTCAGGATGATTCCAGAACCCTATCTTGTACAGGATGTATCTACAAAAGTATAACGCCTCAGAAGCTGAATTTTGAACCCAACGTACCTTGATCCGTCTACTAAAAACCCTCCAAGCGGTTCCTTCTGAAACATTGTAGAAAAACAGTTATAGCGAAAATTCCACGATGTCTCAGTTGTAGCAGCGAAACCCCAATACCTTGAGCTTTGATACCATATGTTGAGAACCAAACATCAATATAGCATGGAAAAACCTCAGAAAAAGTACTCAACGCCTTGAAACAGAGATAATTTCAGATAATAAGCCTCTTCGAGGGGGAAACCTCCTTTTACCCCACTTAAATGTTCAAGTACAAGATGATTCAAAATGAAAATGTATCCTTGGTATAGATAGGAGACTAGGAGGTATAATTACAACTAATGGCCTAAAGCCGGCATACATAAAATAACATTACTAATATAATATGCCCCAATTAAGGGGTAATGAGCCAACATTAGGGCTTAACAGTTTGTATGAATTGGTAATCATACTGCAGATGCCATTTTGCGGTAGTCCTGAGGCGTTGTATTTCAATATCAACTTTTTGTTTGAATTTGAAATTATCTTTTGCAAGAGGACTTAGTAAATACAGGGAGTCTATGCTTTTGACATGGGACAATGCCGTGTATACAAGTCCATGTATTCAAATTCTAGCAGGCTGAAATGTAACACTATCAAGTGTTAGTCCTTGCGATCTGTGGAATGTACGTGCACATGCAAGTTTAATTGGAAACTGTTTTCGAATCTTTAGTTGACCTGTCTTTGCTGATGTCGATACTGGCTTTGATATTCGCAAGATAGGTGTCTAATCACTTACAGTGTTTGAATTATATATATAAGCCAATTTGTTTGCTTGTCGGTTGCCTATATGTGGTTCATGGAACTTAATATAGAGGACATCACGTTTTTTTGTTTTGGTATAGCCTGTGAGTATTCCATTTGCACCATTGACCAATCCTGTGAATCATAGTTGCAAGCATATATTTCAACCAGCATGTCTAATTTCAGGACAAGCTGCAAAGGCAAAGTGGCTGTGTGTTCATGATGTGGCACATTTCCATGGTTGTCTTCTTCCAGGCCAATTGAATTGATGATGATATCATCGCCAGGCATGAGCGATAGCATGTACATGTTACGCATTGCAACATCCCTATTTGTGTAGAATAGGTAAGGGAAGGTTGTGTCTGTTGGTGCAGGTCGCAAGCACCTAAAATTGATATATGTTAAGTCATCATGTGTTTGGCTGTTAGTCCGCATTCTATTCAGAATTGCAATAAATGTTTCATCTGTCTGGCGCATTGTAGTATGCAATTCAAAGAATTTAATATTGTCCCTCTAGAAGTCATGTGTCACTATTTACATGTTAATCGTAGGTTGTTCAAATATCAAAGAATCTTGGATGGGATGTGCCTGGTAAAGATCCCCATAGAATATCATGTCAATGTTTCCAAAGTATTTCATGTGCACATGTTTTATGCTTCTTATTCAGTTGTCAATGGAATACAAGAAGCGACTTCCAATCAAAGATGCCTCATCGATAAAGGTTAAAATGTATCATAAATCATAAATCTTAGACAAGGTATCTAACATTTACTTGCTAAGTGGAAGAAACTGTGACTTGTTAAAAGGCATAAAAAATGTAGAGTGGAATGTTGTTCCACCTGCATTATATGCATCTTTTCCTGCGTATGCAACTATTAGGCCCTTTGGTTTCATAGGATCAAAGGAATTGTTTGAATCATAGATTCGTATAAGAATTTGGAACAATGATTTCACTGTGAATGTATTTCCTATTCCTGCTCCGCCTGTAAGGAACAAGTGCACATGAGTGTGCATGCTCAAGCATTTTTTAAGCGCAATGTCCTTTAGAATTGTTTGTTGTTCTCGATTCAACAGATGTCTGATTCTTTGGTATTCATTATTTTCAATAAGGAAAGTATGTTCTGTGACTTGAAAACCAAGATTGATACGTTTTTCAATGCTACCTTCTCAAGGAAAAGACAAATATGCTTGTAAGTCATATGACTCACATGGATTTATGGTTGTTTTTCGGTTTGTGAATGTCTCATCAAGATTGTCAGGGTTTTCTAGTTCATTAACTGCACTTTCTAGATCACCCATGTTGGATTAACATTGTAAGTAAATATAGCTTCATTGATTTGCACTATAGTCTCAGAGGCAACATACACAACTTCCCATGTAGGGAAGTTATGTTTCAATGTGTTTTCATTTTCATCGAACGTAACGTATAACAACAGTTTTTCTCTACAATAGTTTTCATAGTCGATATGTTTATTGTATTTGACAAACTATATCACAAAGGTTTTTTTTCTTTTTTATATGGGCGAACCATTTTTTTTAATGCGATACGAATTCTGCTAAGAAGATATGCTTAATAGGATATGGACGCTGGAGGTAATAATCAATAATAGAGAGACATAGCATGTCTTCTGAATTGTCAGGCTCTTGTTCTAGCAAACATGGTGGTTTAAGCACAAATGTGCATTTCTCAAGTGGAGATGTGTTTATGAAGACACATTTTCTTGAACTACAATTGAGGGGTAGGGAAAGTGCAATGTGGACTGCTTGTTGAGAAGACATTTGTTGAAGATTAAGTAATGTATTTCCAAGCATATGTATCATTTGTATGGCATCAATATGACTTCTTTGATGTTCTTTGTGTATTCTTCTGAATGCACTTGTCATAGATTTGTCAACCTTTGTCATATACGAGGTACAACAAGATGCTGCAACATATGCATTGAGGACGTACTGCACATCTGTATTTGCATTCCACATAACTGGCCTGTCCTTGGAGAAACTGTTGTTCCAGATATGGGAAAGTTTTCATTTAAGGAAAATTGTTGGTTGTTTAAGCATAGATCGTATGGCTTGGATGTAATCATCTTCTGTTAGATTTAGCTCTGTCAAGAAATCATCGAAGCTCATCAACTCATCAAACTCTCGTTGTTATAGAAATGAGAACAAGTATTTAGATTTCTCAACGACAACATTGTCCTCTAAACTAAGTGGCTCTATGATTCTTGTTGCTCTCATTGGCGGCGCGGGGAAGTTGTATCTGCAATGCGAGTTTTTTCGTTTTCTACAACTTTTTGTATGATAATGTCTATGAAATTTGGAAAGTTCTGGATCCAAATGATTTGTGTTTCATGTTATGTATTTGTCCACAAACTATTCGATCTTTGAATTGTTGTCAGCTCCATAGATCGGTGCACCCTCTATCCACAACAGTGCGTGGTCATGTTCATTCCCCCTATTATGGAATCTACTCACAAAAAAATAGTCCGATATTTTTCCGAAAAATGTTTCATCATGGCATATCAATTGTCTCAAAGCATTTATTCTATGTCTATAGTAGTGAGTACATGTCACTAGGTATTTTCTTATGAGGTAGTCAATGCCATTATTTTCCAATGTATCAGTTTGGTTTTTACGTTTCCTGTTCCTATGCAAGTTAGATACTGCAACCACCAATGGATCCCAGCAATGCTATGCACTTGTAAATGTGATGAAAAATGTTGGCGGCCCCAATTGTTGGATCCTTGCAAAAATAGTTTTCTTGTTTTGTTGCAACTAGTCAGGAGAGATGCGAATGTTTTTGAAATCTATGTATCCAATATCAGATTTCAAGATTTTTTCTAGGTTTACTTTGTACTTGACATCCTTGGCCAACAACTTTCTTCCTTGTAACTGGAATTTTCTTATTCTAACCCACATGCACAACAACACTTGCTCTATTATTATGCACATTATTTTGAAAAACAAATTTGTTATGTGAGAGAAGAAGTCACTGCTTGAATGTAGCAGCTCCCATCGAATTATTTTATGGTAATTGAATAATTCTGTAATGTTAGTGGGATGTGGATATCCATAGAAGAGTGTTGGGAAGTTCATTTCCTTAGTGAATTTGTCCTTGAATATTCCAAGTGGACATTGCCCATCAGCAGGTGCAATTTTGACAATCTTGTCTTGCAAATCACGAATGCATTGCGAATCAGTGAATTCATGCACCAATGTCTTAGCAGGTGTTTCATTCTTCGATTCATCACTTGTATCAAATTCACTAGCAGTTTCGAGAGTTTGTGCAAAGATGCCATCCTCTTCTCCAAGAACAATGTTCCAGTTCTCATTTATACAATTGTTCTATGCTTTGTACAGGGCTCTGGAACATATTTCTTTTAATGCTTTCATAACAACATGCACACACACTTTTCCTGTCTGATATGAATTTTTGTATTGCAAGTGTCTTTTGAGAGCCACAAAAATTGTCATTGTGTCGCTAATGAATTGTGGCAAGGATTTTTTCACAACAACTAGTTGAAAAAACACATTAATAATTGATCTTGTTAAGGCCATCTGGGGTCGTTTATAGCCCCAGGGTCTGATTTGTGAAAATGCAATTTGCAGAGACACAAGTATCTCTTCAAGTTCTGTAAGTGAAATTACATATGGTAGTGGTGTATTACATCTTATTTGGTCAGGGGTTGCAAATTGTGGCAGTTTTCCATTTTCAAGCAACCGTTTGCATGGAAAACAAATTTTGCCGGACTTACTGTTTTTTGTGAAATTCAATTGATCGCAAATTGCACGTGCAATGGAAGGAGTATCCTTGATTTGTTTCATGTAGTTATGTCTTGCATCTTTCTTCCGTAGGGAAGTATGGGTAGAAAGTGTTTGTTGGTTTTCATTGGTAGTAGTGCAGGATGCTGGTTCTAGCCCATGAAATGTGATTGTTTCCTCTTGGACAGTGCCATGACCATTGTGAGATATGTGACCATACCCGTTTCTGTTGTGTTGTGCACAATTTTTTTTTTAGATTGTGATATGTCAGTTTCTCTTTAGAAGGAAGCGTAGTAATGTATTTTTTCTCTTGCGCATGACCTTTTTCAAGTTGTGATAACTTAGTCTATGTTTATTGTTCGAGGCCAGGATGACCTCATGGAAACTGGGATGAATTTCATTTTGATTAAATAACATGCGACGCTTATGCAAATTCGATGTGGTTTGGATGACATTGACACTGGACCCTGAAGCGACAATATTTCCTATACTACCAATGTATTTTTTCCTCTCACGTATGACCTTTTTCAAGTTGTGATAACTTAGCCTATGTTTTTTGTTTAAGCCCTGTATGGCCTCATCACAATTGGGACGAATTTCGTGCATGAAATTTTTCAAGTTGTGATAAGTTAGTCTACGTTTTCTGTTTAAGACCCATATGGCCTCATCGCAACTGGGAGGAGTTTCATTCTCATTAAAAAGCATGGTATGCGTATGCAGATTCGATGCGGTTTGGGTAGCATGGACAATGGACCTTGAACCCGTGATATGTCCCATCAAAGGTTGATAATGGATATGTGTCATATCTGTTTTCAATGAGATGATGTCAATTGTTCGATCGTAATTTGAATCAATAGAACAAGAATGGATAGTGCCATTTGGCAGCACCGACTAGACTTGGATATTTACTCTGAATATGATAGATATCCCGCAAACATAATATTCCACCCTCCACATTTCCTTTTTCATATGGCAGTGCCATTTTTACAAGGTATTCTTGCCAACTTCCAATTGCTGGCATATTTTCTAGGAGATATGGCGAAAGGTGTTGATGCAAGCAACTAAAAGCCTGTTGGCTGTAGCCTATAATTGCATTGAAAAAGGATTGTATAGTGTAAATCCACAATGATTGCACATCGAACTTTGTTGCTACAAAACAACAAATTGCATTGAACAAACTATCTCCACAGCTAGATACAACAATTGTTGCTATCTGCAAGCCATGGAAGTCTATGTGATGCATAATTTGTTTCCACTGCGATTCAAGGTCTTTGCAAATGAGGGACAAGTAAATATGAGGTCCTCCAAGATTGCATATGGAAACTTTTCTATACAATAGTGGATCATAATGACCACTGACAGGATTGGCATCATGGAACAAGATGCAATATGGATTGCTAGATGCAGTTTTGTTGAATAGTAGATATCTTGTTTTTCTTGTCAATGACCATATTCCATTTGATATATTGAGCCACTTAGACAACCACCGTATACAAAATGTATCTCCCCAAAGTCCCCTCTCATGTGTAGGCAAAATTGTAGATGTCGACAACCGCATCTTTGAAAAATACGTAGTGAAATCATGTATTCCATGCAACTTCCAAATAAAATCAGATGCCAATTCGTATTCATACGAATCTAATGCCTCAACATCGCCATTTTTTAAACAACCCAAGAAATAATCTATCAATCCATTGCACAGGTCGGTTGAGGAATAACGAAAATGAAGTAGAACCTGAAATGCATCGAACAAGCAATCTCCTACAATATACGAGAATGCATCCAATCTAAAAAGCCCATTGCTATGCAACACCTCGTCGATGCTACCGTGTATAATGGATTATGTATATATTTCATACGAATCAACATCTATTGCTTGTTTCATCTCTTAAACTGTGATTTTCAAGTTGTTTGTTAGCTATTTTCAGTTTATATGAAAACAAAGAAAAGGAAAAAAAAATGAAAAAAAAGACAAATAGAAAACTATAGGTGTGGAACTGCGTACCAATCCCGATATGTATCCTTCAACCTTATTCTTGTCAAATTAAATCCCCCCTAGTTGACACAACAGATGACAAGAAAACAAACGTACAGTGAACAATGAACCAAACAGAAGAAACACCACAAATAAATAACACTATAAATTTGCTGAGCACAAAGACCGAGTATTCAAGGTATACATCATTTTTGAACCTATTCATGGCGTGCATCATACAAGATTATCAGAGGCAGAATATGCTCTGCAAGATAGAAAGGACATGACAAAGGAAACATGTGGATGAAGTTTTTGACCCAGAGAATAAAATAATTCCCTGTCTCTAGACCTTGACAGATGGTTCCCCCCTTACGACAACTCCAAATTCGTTTTCTAAACCCCTTTTCATTGCAATTTTGGAAACGGATATGGCACAATATCTAGGACATGGAAGTTGGAATATGAAAACGCATGGTTTCCAGGAACATAAAATAAGAGGAGAACATCTGGTTTTCTTTTTTATATGTCACCATGGCTTTGACAAATGCAGGTTCTCTATAGAACATTGACGTTCAAGAACAAGCACAAAATTTTGGGGCAGGGACTCCTACCATTGAAAATTATTGCTTGCAAGGTGAAAAACAACAAGCATGAAAAAATGAATAGCAATGAAACAATGGCACAAAAACTTACCCATCAACAAGAGATGACAAAAGTGGAGCCCCAAAACCTGCAAACCGCAACAATAGGTCTAAAAACTTGCAAAGTTGAAGAAAAATAAACTAGTGAACAACAACGAAGAGGTCCAACTGCAACTGCAGGACCTCAACTTTGCAAAGTAGAATCAAACAAAAACAAGCAACATGGAACGAACCAATGAAAAAGCATCAACCACTGAACCAATAATGATGGTGAAGAACAATATTTCACAATTTCGCTGCAAACAACACTATCAAAAAATGGAACGAATTTGTATTGTAACACATCTGTAGAATAAACATTTAAGGATGCCAGGCTTGTTAGGTAAACACTTAATACTGTCAGAACCATTGAAGGGCATCGCGTTGTGAAAACATTTAAGAAAGAATTCACTATGGCAGGCTTGTTTACGTACACAACATTGACAAACACTCTCGAAGTACGCAACAATAAAGAAAAATCAAACATAATAACAATAATAATAAATAAATAAAATAATAATAATAACAATAGTTTGAACACTGGGGACTATTCTTTGGGAATAACAAAGCTTGCAATAAGACCTCAAATCTATTATCCAACGATATCATGACATATATGGGTTTTTTTTATAATAAATAAATAAATAATGTTTTTAGTTCTCTAGTTCGAACAATAGAAAGAATAAAAAAATTTGTAGTCAAACAAAAAACTAATACAAAGTCAACAAATTATGGATCACTATAAACTTTGGATATCTAAACATTTCAATATGAATAGTACAAATAAAAAAAAGTATCGTACATGATACAACTTTGGATATGGAAACATATAATTCATTGGGAATAGCGAAGCTGGAAATAAGACCTCAAATCTATCATCCAATCACATCATGACATATATGGGTTTTTTATTATATAAAAAATAATGCTTTTAGTTATGTAGTTTGAACATTAGAAAGTATGCAAAAATTTGTAGTCAAACGACAAACTAATATAAAGTCAACGAATTATCGATCACTACAGTCCTTCTACGCCTTCGACAGGGACTAATAAGAGGAATATATAACGAGATAGGTGAAGATCATCAAATATTTAGACATTTTCAAGTATTTATCATTACATTTCGCTATTGATTTTCAATTGGATCCAATCGTGTGATACATTAGTCATAATATTATATGTGTCCTCGTATCCACGTTGTCAATTGTGATCTCTTTGAGGTCTCATCTTACTTGGGATTCAATATTGTGTATTTTATATATTAGTATTCTCATTATTATGAGATATATCTCGCCTCATTGTTTGGAGTGCACCATCTAGAGGTGTGAATATTTTTATCTAAAGTTTTGAATGAGTAGTACTATTGTATTGCACTCGTACATGAATATTGTTCATCGTGGTTGATAATGAAAATATTATTCATTGGGTTTGATAATGAGAGAAATAAACCCCATTTAGTGGTGGGCCCATCCTTGGCATAGGGCCATCTCATTCCATTCGCTTAGTTGTCTAAGATTTTCACCTTGCACATGGGCCTTGCCAATTTCATATATAATGACCCCAAGTAGTGTGAAGCATATCTAACCTAAAGTCGAGGGTTTGAATATGGACATTTGGTTGGTGTCTCTTCCAATTCTTCCAACTATCATTGTGCTCCTGAGAATGGACAACACATACACCTAACCCATGATTAGGGTGTCCCCAAGGTAACAATTCCATGCCTACATGAAATCCCTTTCTCTCCAAGTTCCTAGTGCAAAGACATGATATCCCTACACATATTTTTAGATGTGAGTGGAGATACCAATGAATAAAACTATTGTATTATTAATTTGAATAATTTCTGTTAAATCAAAATCACAAATCAAAAAACTTAATTACTACACAATTAATTACAATTAAGCATGGAATAATTAATTTATAAAAGTGAAATACAACATTAATAAATAACAAAAATGAAAAAAATTATAGCTATCACACAATCAATAATTAATATATGATCATGAGATGAATATAATTCGGCTCCTTGTCCAAATTCCTACATCATCATCAACAAGACTATGGGATGGGCTCACCTCTTAAGTTCTGTTAGCACTGAGAGTCACCCTCAAATTACAAGAGGATAAGCCCAATACCCATCAAAATGTTTTTGGAGGTAGGTTTATGAGTGGAGGTCAAATGTACAAAACTCAGTACTAGAATGTTTTAACATAGAAAATGGACAAGCAATGCATAGGGAAATGAATTCCTCATTAACTTCATTCAGTGGTTTAAGGTTAAAGGTGAGCAGAATGAAGACTTAGTGAGAAAGGTGGGCAAGCCTGGCATGAGCACCCGAACTTCAAACAACTTAGTGAAGAAAAACTCAGGAACAAGAGCACTCTTGAACTCAAGTTTTAAACATTGAAATATATCACCACAACATAATAATCAAACCTCCATTACCATGCGACTACAACAACTTGTCTGGATCTTCCATGCACGAGCATTTCAGTATAAGAGGAAACAAGGAAACAAATAAAGTACTGAAACATGTCGCAACAACATTATAATCAAACTTACAATACAATACAACTACAACCCTTGTCTGGATCCTCCATGCACAAGTGTTCCAACACATATTAAAAATAAATGATGAATTCTATTAATGATAAAGTCTCAAGTCTCATACATAACCAGAGAACAACTCTGGTATCAAAATATTACAAAATAGGGAGCTCTTTTGAATCATTCGACCACCATAACAAAATATTGAACTGATCTATTTATACTCAGATCATTCCACAACTATCAAGAGTGTGATCTGGCCATCCCATTCAAGGCTCTATGTCTGTGCATCCTTCTGTCAGACTGTGTGTGTTTCCTCCTGTCATACACAAGCTCAGATCAGTATGGGCCTACAAGAAGGAACCCTCCATCATGGTACCTTGGGCTGACATTTTTGTCTCCTCGGCCATAGCTTCCAAGCTTCCTATTTATGGACTGAGTTGAGGTTTCAGCTATCGGTCCTTATTCATTAACTGAATATCCCTTAGGATTGGAGCGCGACTGGATGACTAGTGGGAGACCACTTGTCGCTACTGGATATGATATTCTATGTGCATGTGATTTTGGGGCCGTCGAAAGTGGTTTGGACCCACACTACTTTTGGGCCCGAAATGCACCATCTTCTGCCATGTAGCCTCCCCGCAATATCGTGGTTTGGATTTCGACCCACCTTTGTATTTTAACGTCCGTGCAACTTGCGGCGCCGAAATGATTGGTGGTCATTGATCTGATCATGATCTGTGATCTGGTCATGTCGACTATTTTAGCACCCCCACCAAAAATTTACCCACCTGCTAATTGTGGAATCCCTTCAACTGCACTTGGAAATAACGCTAAATTGAATTGAACATGGGATCTCTACTGCTGCAAAATACACTTTCCCGCTCTCTTGTTCTCATAGCTATCGCCTGTGACCCTAAAAAACTTCATGTGATAACATTGGCTCCACAGGGGATGGCATGCTCCCTGCGAGATGCCAAGAACGCACAATTCCAGTGCCTCAAATTTTGGGTTATGGAGTCACTTATTTAAACAAAAAATAAAAGGAAGTGGTAATTACAATGGTGGAAATCCAATCATGGCTTAAGAAAAATATTTTTTTAGAAAGTGCTCATTGATGGGGCCACCAAAAACTTCAGAATCCTCCAATCTCTGCAACTTATAGGTGTTATTTGAAAATACCTCGGAAATCTTGAAAGGACCAATCCATAAGGCTTTGAATTTACCATGTTTGCCTTTGTCTTGCTTGGTGGCATCCCACTTGAGCACTAGATCACCTAGTTGAAATTATTCTTTTCTTATCCTCTTGTCAAAGGCTCATTTTATTTTCTGCTGATGGTCTTGAGCTTTATCAAGTAGTTGCTCCCTATCCTGTTGTACTTCTACCAACTGTTGTATCCTCCTGACCATATCATCAGGTTCTCCTTGGTATTACTGGAGGAATTTTTCCACAGGAAAGGAAATATGAGTAGGAAATACAACCTCAATCCCATACAAAAGATGAAAATGGGAAATACCCAGTGACCTCTTTTTTGTAACTCTGTCATCCCATAATGCAAATTTCAGCTTTGAGTCCCATGATTTCTTATTGTCTTCTAACAATTTCTTGATGATCTTTATGAGGCTCTTGTTAGAGGACTCTGCCAAACCATTTCCTTAGGGGTAGTAAGGAGTAGAATTGACTAATTTAATCCCATATTATTCACAGAACTTGATTAATGGTTCATCCTTGAAGGAGGAAACATTGTCAGTAACAATCCTTCTTGGACAACGAAATCTGGCCATGATATCCTTAAGAAAGCTAATGATTACCTTGTGGGAAGAACTTCTTGTAGGAATGGCTTATATCCACTTGGTGAAATAATCCATGCCAGTCAAAATCCATCTGTGTTGACCACTTGAGGCTGGGTGGATTTCCCCAATGAAGTCAAGACCCCATTGTTGGAAAGGTCTAGAAACCACTACAGGTTTCAAAGGCAAATATTTGAGCTGCTTCTTTCCAGAACATTTTTGGCATTTGACACAAGCTCTAATGTTTGCATGAGCATCAGTAAAAGGATGGGCCAAAAATACCCACCTCTGAGGATCTTATAAGCTATGGTCCTCCATAAATGATGTCCCCCCCACACGTTGTCATGAAAGTCAGTTATGGCCCTTTGGGCATCTTGTGGATCTAGACATCTCAACAGAACTCCAAGAGGGTCTTTCCAATACAAAACCTGATCAATGAGACAATATTTGATTGCTTTGAGTTTCAAAACTCTTACCTTGTTTTTTTCCAAACCATCATGAGGCCTCAAATTTTGTATAAAATATATGATGTCTTTATACCAGGTGCATTCTGTCAAGTTGAGGTTGAAATGAGAGTCTTTATCAGCAATATCAACTTGCTGATTTTCTGAGTTTATGTTCATGAAATTAACCCCCAAGGCTTTGCAATTTGATTCAACCAGTAACTTGGCTAAACCTTGGCCTTTCACCAATTTAGCGGGTTTCATTTCAAGGTCAAATTCCAAAATTTTAGCAATCCATTTGCTTCTCTTCTGATATATGTCAGGTTGGATCAATATCTCTTTTAATGAGGTTGAAGGGACATATGCAACAATCTTTGAATGAAAAACATATATTCTGAAAGATTTGAGGGCTTTGACCAAATCATATGCCTGCTTCTCCATGATATCATATCTCACTTCTGCATCCCTCAATGCTCTACTGAAAAATAAAATAGGCTTCTCTAACGCCTTTGTATTTTTCTATAGCAAAACAACAACCATTGTATCAGATGAGGCAAAATAAAACATCACAAATTCTTAGAATAGTCAGGGCTGATGAGCACAGGTGCTTCATTCAGAGCCTTTTTTATCTGATCAAAAGATTCTCGAGCCTCAAAAATCCATTTCACCTCGCTTCCTTTTTTTAGCATGGTTGTAATGTTCTTAACCAACTTAGCGAAATTAGAGATGAGACTTCTTAGAAAATTGATTTTACCCAAGAAATACTGAACCTATTTCTTATATCTGGGAAAAGATAAGGTCCGGATGGCCTCTACTCTACTTGTATCACTTATTACCCCTTCTGCTGACACAATATGCCCCAATAATTTTCCATCCTTCATAGCAAACAAATATTTTTTAGGATTGAGAGAAAGACCAAACCTTCTTCATTTTAGGAATACCTTCTTCATATGATGACAATGCTCTTTGTCATATTTTGAGAACAATGTAATGTCATCCAGATAGATGACTACACATTTTTCTTTCTCCCCAATAAAGGAAATGTCCATGGCTCGTTGGAAGGTTGCTCCTGCATTCATCAATCCAAAGGGAATTTTAGCATACATGAATGTGCCCCAAGGAGTAGTGAAGGATGACTTCTCTCTATCTTCAGGAAGGACAAAGATTTGATTATATCCAGAGAAGCCATCAATCATAGAAATCCTATATGAACCAATCACTCTCTGCAAAATGTACTCCATCTTTGGCAAGGGGTAGTTATCTTTTTTGGAGCTTCTGTTCAAATTCTTGAAATCAACACACAACCCGATTTCCCCATTTTTCTTCCTCACAGGAACCAAGTTAGCCACCCATTCTAATATCTCAAAGTAATGATGATCTTGGCATCCAACAACTTTTTAACTTCTTTTTTCATTATAGGAAACAACATGGGATTTATTTGTATGATTTTATGCCTAAAAGGCTTGGTCTCCTCTTTCAAAGGGATCTTATGTTCAATGATGTTTGTCATATGTTTTTAAATATTCATATTTCTAGGAAAACACATCAACAAAATCTTTCAAAAGCTTGACATACTCATCCCTTTGTTCCTTCGACAAGATGTTGGACAATTTGACATACTTTGGATCTTCCTTTGTTCCTAAATTTCATTCAATCACATCAACATATTCAGTTGAACCTTTAATATTTACAACAACATAATTTCTATCAAACAATCTCTCCAAGGGGACAAGTCCCTTTGGAATATGGTTACTAGGTAACTGAACAATATGATGGTCAACAATTTTATTCAGAAAAATATTAGCATGGGGTATTTCTTTAGTATCCTGATCTTGATCAATCTGTAAAGAAGAGAATTCATCCACAGTCTCAAGAAATCTTTTTATCTCAAAATCATCCTCAAAAACCTTCCAATGTTTGAAATTGTAAGGGATAGAGGGTATATATTTTACTTCCACCTCATACTTGAGTTTTGGGGGCAAAGGGACCCTGCAATTACTTTCTGAGACAACCAAGGAATATTCCATAGTGTTCCCCTCCCTTGGAACAAATGAGATATTAAAATCCAATAAGAAACCATCAACCATATCCCAGACTTCATTTCTGTAGGCCCTCAACCTGGGGTGTTTATCTTGATACATATTTTTGACTTGATGAACAATCAACTCAACATCTCCAAACACTGCTAGCTCTTCAAACCCAAAAAAAGAGCCTCATATTCTACGACATTGTTTGTTGTTTCAAATTCAATTTTGTAAGACATAGATATGGTCTCTTTGGTAGGGGAAATAAATACTACCCAACACTAACACTCTCCCTAGAAGAGGCTCCATCGAAAAACATCTTCCAAACATAGGTATTGGGAGGAGGATTTTCACAAGGGGTAATAGGTTGCTTCCTGATTTCAATAGGTGTTTGAGGAGCATCAGTGAGTTGTAACATACAGGTTCCTAAATCAGTATCAACTGCAAAAATTGGGTGGTTGGTAGGATTTGCTTCATCACTGATAATGTAAGCAAGTCGTGCTTCCCTATAAAGCCTTCTATGTTCCCCCCCAAACATAGGAATCATGGCATATGAAAGATCCATATGCAAAGTTCCCCCTAGTCTTTTTATCCAATATCTATACAAGAGCATTCCAAACATAGGGGGGACATCAGCCACCACAATATCCATATGACCACACTTTTCATTAGAAATTGGAACAAGGAGACAACCAGGTCTTTAATAACCCCAAGAAACTTCACCTTCCTGGAGTCAAAGGAGTACAGGTCATGGTAGATTTTTGTAACCTCCAACCCAATCTTATCCATGATAGTCTTAGGCATGATATTATGAGATTCCCCTGAATCCATCAAACAATTGTGCAACACTTTATCATGAATGTTCAATGATGTATAGAAAGGAGGGGAAGATTCATCCCTATCCTCTACCAAAGGCCCTAGTATGACAACTGGTTTTTCATCTTGCAGGTTGAATGATTCTGTGGGACAAGATGAAGGTTTAGGCTACATCATTTTGTAAAGATACCTTTTGAAATCCTCATTCTTAACTAGCTCTAAGAAAGGTACACATATTTTAATCTTTTGAATCTCATCCTCAAAGCTAAAAGAGGAGGGAGGCTTCAAAATCTCTTTAAATTCTGGGGTAGGGATCTTAACCACTGCCTGGGGGCTTTGTGCATCTTTTTCTTTGCTGCTAGTAGGATGATCAGGAATGTCAAGATTTCCCTCTTTATTCTTTGACCTCGGGTTGTATCTATTTGTATTGTCACTGGTCCTTTCCCCTTTGCTGAAATCATTTAGTTGGCTATCCATGAGAGACTCTTCATATGCATATTGGGTTAAAAGATTAGATGAAGAGGTGTCACCAAGACAGTGGATTTTAGGATCAATATCTTCTTCCTCTCCTTCTTCATTAGTAACCAAGTTATTTTGGAGAGGGGATTGGATTTTTTGATCATATCTATCCCTATTTATTTGATCTCTTTGGATGATCTAAGGGGAATTATTGGGTCTTCTGAAGTTACCCCTATTATCAGCATTCTAGGGGTTCCTATAGCTTTTCTTTCCTTCAAATTTCATTTTCTCCATTTATGCAGAAAGTGATTTTACCAGTTTTGTCAACTCATCCACTTGAGGGTAGGCAATAGAGGAATCTGAGGTTGAAGCTTCAACCCTATTTTTTCTTCTGTATCTATCATATTTACTCCTAAGTTTGTCAACTTCCAATATATTAGAATCTACTTCAAGGGCTACATCTTGCATATGAGCTAAAGAGGTATCTCTTCTTTCTCTCAACATGAGGAAAAACTCAGGTTCAAAAGTGCTGGAATAAGTAATCTTGGTAGAGGTTTTTGTAGGCTTTATTTCAGTGGTAATCTTATTATACATCTTATTAAATATTTTTGAGAAGTCTGAAACATATTCCCCCTCTTTCCTCTTAAGTGACCCAAACTTTGTAATATAATAAAGGAAATCCTTTTTATGCCCCCATTGTCTCAAGAATGAATCATCCAGAGCTTCAATCCCAATAATAGATCCATGATTTAAGCCCCTAAACCATTTCGTAGCCTCATCATCAAGGCTCTGTACAAAAAATCTGATCCACACATCTTCATTTTCAATGTTAAGATTATCTGCATAACTATAAAAAGATGAAAGATGTTCTTCTGCATTTATGTCTTCCTCCCCTGTGAACTTGGGCATGTACTTGAGGTAATTTCCAATTGGGAGGAAATTCATAGGATGAGGTAAAACATGAGGGGAATACCTAGCAACCACTATGGAATCCATTATTTTTCTAGGGGGATTATCACCTGCCATTGGGATGCAAACTGTAGGAGAACAAGGGGGAGATGGATTTTGGATAGGTAGGACCACAAATGTGTTTCTAGGGGAAAGGGAAAATGTTTGAGTGTTGGAGGAGAATGATATGGGGTTCAAGGGAAAATAATTTCCCCCCTCTTTAGATACAACAACTTTGATAGGAGGAGGAGTAGGAAAACCCTAAGTGGGAAAATATTCTAAGCTCCTGGGTCTAAACCATTTTACAATATAAGGGGAAACAAGAGTTTCAAAAATTTCTCCTTCCAAACGAAGACTAGAAGGAGGAAGTTCAACAGGAAATATTTCAAAATCTAAACTTCTTTAAATTCCAATAGATGGTATAAAAGGAGAATTAGATACACCTACTGGAGTTTTAAAAGAAGAAGTTTGTAAATTATTAGAATTACCGGGTACAACAGCTGAAAGCCCTTCCTGAGAGGTCTTTCCTTTCTTGATAATATTTTCTAGGTCATTTTCAGGTGTTTCTAGAGGCAGCTGTGGAGTATACCTCATGTGTGTACCTATAGGAGACACAACTCAAACAATGGAGTCACCAGGTGCAAGTTGCAATATTCAAGGTATTGATT
Source organism: Picea sitchensis (assembly GCA_010110895.2). Classification (NCBI taxonomy): domain Eukaryota; kingdom Viridiplantae; phylum Streptophyta; class Pinopsida; order Pinales; family Pinaceae; genus Picea; species Picea sitchensis. The sequence goes on along the minus strand of SNQJ01S0000779.1, from coordinate 129,238 downwards.
TCTGATGCACCTTTAGAATCATAATTTCTTTTTCGTTCAATCCCAGGGAAATGTATTCAATTCGTTCCCCAACAATGACGCCAAGAATGTTAGCATTGAGAGTCACCCTCATATTGCAAGAGGATAAGCCTAGTACCCATCAAAATTTTTGTGGAGGTAGGTTTATGCGTGGAGGTCAAATGGACAAAACTCAGTACTAGAATGTTTTAACACATAAATTGGACAAGCAATGCATAGGGAAATGATGTCCTCATTAACTTTAGTCAATGGTTTAAGGTTAAAGGTGCGCAGAAGGAAGAGTTAGTGAGAAGGGTGGACAAGCCTTCCATGAGCATTTGACCTTCAAGCAACTTGGTGAAGAAAAACTCAGGTACAAGAGCACTCTTGAACTCATGTTTCAGACACTGAAATATATCACAGCAACATAATAATCAAATCTCCATTACCATGCGACTACAACAAATCGTCTGGATCTTCCATGCATGAGCATTTCAGTATAAGAGGAAACAAGGCAACAAAGAAAGTACTGAAACAGGTCACAACAACATTATAATCAAACCTACATTACAATACAACTACAACCCTCATCTGGATCCTCCATGCATGAGTGTTCCAACACAGATTAAACAAGATGATGAAAGAAGCTGACTTCTATTAATGAGAAAGTATCAAGTCTCATACATAACCAGAGAACAACTCTGGTATAAAAATATTACAAAATAGGGAGCTCTTATGAACCATTCAACCACCATAACAAAAGATTGAACTGATCTATTTATACTCAGATCAGTCCACAACTGCCATGAGTGTGATCTAGCCATCCCATTCAAGGCTCTACATCTGTGCATCCTTCTGTCAGACTGTGCATGTTTCCTCCTGTTAGATGCAATATCAGATCAATATGGGAGGAAACGATTGATCTCCTAGAGCATGGTTTTATACATCAGTTTCCTGCAATTAAATACAATAAGGATCTCCTAGAGCATGACAAAATTTCATTAGTAGTCTATCACCTCCAAGGGTGGAAAATCCTATTGCAAGTTAATTTACTAGTTCTCCCATTTGGATCAACCCTTGCATCAACTATCTAACCAACACTTATTTGATTGGAAACTAGAGGATGAAAATTCCTTTCATTAGTTAAAGAAAAGGTTTATATGTTCAATGCGAGTATTGTAGATTCTCAATTTCTAATATCTCTTTTAGATTAAATATGATGTATAAAAATATGCCATTTGAGCTATACTCAAACATGGAGGTTTACCTATGGAATATCATTCCAAGAGTTTAACAAATGTCCAACTCAAGTATAGAACTTATGGTAAAGAGTTTCATGCCTTCATATAGAGTCTAAAGCATTGACACCACTTCTAATTATTGGGTAAATAAACAATTATGCACAAAGATTATCATCCTTCGATATTTATAAATTCTCAATCCAAGATTCAATATGAATGGAATACAAAGTGGGAAATATATGTTCAATAATTCCATTTGGTTCTCAAGTGTATGAAGGGATGTACTAATGCTATGGAAAATTTGTTGAAATTCCCACCTGCATGGGTACTAAATTTTTTAGATATTCATGTTTTGATTTATGAAGAGTGGAAACATCAATATGCATCTGATCCATATTTTGGCCCTGTACTTACATCTATACAAAAACCTAATACCATCAATTAAACATCATTCTTACACTAAATTTTTCATGATGAATGGCTATATAGGCTACACGAGATTTATGTCCCCCAATCAAATGTTTTTTTTTCTGGGGAGGTGCATTCTTCTCTTTATGGAGGACACTTAGTACTCAAAAAATACTTCTTCATCTATAGAAACATTTATTTTTTCATTCGATGACTCACTAAGTATATGATTTTGTTAGGCATTATGATTTACGTATCTAGAATAAGCTAGAAAACTGTAATATTGGGATATATTAGTTGTTGACCATTCCTTTTTGTCCATGGGACACTATTTCTATAGATTTTATTTCAGGCCTACCTATGACTCTCTAGAAGCATGAGTTTGTGATATGTTGTATTTTTTTTCTTCTCCAAAATGGATTTATTTATACCCCTATAACTATACTAGGGTTCTAAGTATAGATAGAGCAATGACTCCCTTAAAATTCAATCAAATTCCTAAACTACCCCAAAAATTCCAGAAAAGATGAACATAAAGAAATAGGAAAGTGGATCAGAAATAATACCTTTAGTCCAACGTTCGATGTAGACCAACTCCCACTTTGAAGCTTCCTTGGATGTTGGTCTCCTCCCAAAGCTGACCTGCATCAACATTTAGGAAAACAAGGATAAAAATATCTTATTTCTATTCATCAATTAGGGTTAGACATAACTCATTAAGAATAAACCAAATAAGATACATAAAGATATCATTTGGGATAGGGAAAATGATTATTTTATTCAATATTCAAAGATTGGAAATTACAACCTTTGTAGGCCGACGCTCCGCGAACCTGGTCTGAGCTCCTCTTAATTTTTCTCCAAGTGCACCTTCCAAATTCATTCTCTCACAATATGTTAATCATTCCAAGTGAAGGGAAGGGATTGTATGGGAGAAAATGGTTGTAGGGGAAATGTTGAGGCAATAACTCATTAAAGGTTGCAAATTCTTGGGCAAGGAGGGAAAGGGAATTTGGGCAGAGTTTCACCATTCTAATGCTTGATTGTGGAATGAGACCCCAAGACCTCATTTTATATGACCAAAGGATAGTTATTCAGTTTGGGGACAGGTTATAGCTAGTAAAATGGTTTGGAAACCTCCAATAGCCCGTTAATTCTGTCAAATTCCTTGCAACTTTTTAATTTTTTCAACTTTTGAAGGTATACACGGGTTGTTTAGTATGCAACTCATGTATGTACTCGGGCTATAGTGAAGCATCCTGAGTATGTATGCAGGTAGTAGTGCATCAACTTGAGTATGTAAGCGGGCATTAGTGCAACAACCTGAGTATGTATGCGCGAAGTAGTGCATCAGTCTAAGTATGTACGTGGGCAGTAGTGCATCAGGGCGCATACATGCTCCAAAAAATGGTTTTTAAAGAGAATTCCTCAACAATGATTTGGAAAATTATGCAAGTAGGAAGGCCAATTCCATGTATGCATAGGTAGGGAATTTTAGGGATATAACATATTCCCTCTAATGTGTGAGGTTGGAAGAGTAATTGATGGCCAAAATACATTGCAATATCTTCACCAACACAGAGTTGAGTGAGCCTGGGACCAGAGTTCGGGAGGTGTCATCAGAAAAACAACAATTATCTCTTTGAGGTGGGCATACCCATGCTTGGGATGAAAAAATCATGGTTTCCAATCAAGTACACTTTAGATCCATGTCATATAAATTTATAAAGTGTAGCTGTGAGAAATACACAATGAATCCACATCTGAAAATCAGTCGAGGATATACAAGTACAATATGCATCTTCAAGAATCTAGTGACGCCTGCAGAAGGAGATGAAGACTTCATAGCTCGAGAAACAATTTCAATATCTTCAAAACTCAGGTAGGAGTACAATGGGAGTGTAAAAATCACTACCTTGAGGTCTTCAACAAGTCGTTGGGAAAATACTGGAGGATCTCAATGATCAGGCAGAGAACTTTGTCAATTTTGAATCTGGACTTAACTAGACTCATGAGATGGCCAAATCATGAAAGTCAAGAGACAAACTACAGAAAGGCCAAATCAGGTTGGATAAAAATTTCCTTGGACAAAAGCACGAAACATGATCAGACTCAAGCATAATAACATTGACATAAGTCTAAGATGCAGGAGGCACCACAAACTCTCCATATGTTTGGAAGAGTAACCAAATAGAGGAGGACACAAATCTATGTAGCGAGAAAAAATTCCTAAGGTCATACTAGATCCCAATGCTTGACGAACAAATGGAAGGATGTGATTTTTCCAAGGGCAACTATCTTTGCTGCTAAAAAAATAATGCATATTTCCCGTCCCCTTATTTTGGAATATTTGATTTTTTTTTCTTTTTCAATTTTTAACGAGCTTGAAAAAGAATAAAAGAATGCTATGTTACAAAGGACGAATGAGTGTCGTGAGCAAGCAAACTGGTTCCAAGCACATGGAACATATTGATGCTCAAGGAAAGGAGACATGTGTAGGATAAGGATACTCCGAGAAAATTCCTCCATGGGTCAAGGTGTCAGATCATAGAGGAAAGAAGTGATGCAAGCCGTGCGTATAATGAATGATTCAAAGGTTCAGTTGAGAGTAGCATGGAGCCAAAATTAGTCCAAAGATGAAAATATGAGACCTGCAATGTGATTAAGCATGACACAACAAGACCCTTTCCATGTAAATTTTTACGAGCCCAGGCAAGGTAAGATTGGTGGTTTTTTCACATTTAGAGAGTCTGAAAAAAAGAAAAAAGAAGAATCCATGAAGTACCTTTTTCGCATTTAGTCCAATCGGCTCGAAAAAGGGGTAAACTTGCACTGAAAAAGACGTCTTTTTAAAACCATTTTAATGAGTGTGACATAGACAAGATCACTCGGCTATATTTTCAATTTTAAGGAGTCTCGAAAGAGCTTAACTATGGACTCATAGCCTTTTTTGTAGGTTTAGTCTCCTTAGTCCGAAAAAGTATAAAATTAACTGAGGAGAACTCTCCCGGCGAGATGAATCTCCCGAGGCGTACCTTTTTCCACAATAATCTACTGGCTGGAAAAAGGGATAAACTCATGATAGTAGATGTTCTTCTAGACCAATTTAATGAGTGTGAAGGAACAAGGTCACTTGATGAACTTTTCAATTTTAGGGAATTTGAAAAGAGCTTAACTATAGACTCTAGGAGGGTTCCTTTTTCGTAAGTAATCTCCAAGGCCCGAAAATGGTGATAAAACAAAACCAAGGAGAATGCTCTTTTTTTGAAAATTTAGTCCCTCATGCTCGAAAAAGGGTTAAACTTATGCCTGAGAATACTCTTCTAGCCAACCAAAGTTCCTAGAGCATACCTTTATTCGTAAAATTATCCATCTGGACCGAAAAAGGGGTAAACTACTGTCGAACAGATGTGAATTCAAATTTGAGTTTGGCGAGCATGAAGGGAAACAAGATCGCTCATAAATCTTTTCAATTTTAGAGAGTCTAAAAAGGGCTTAAAGAAGACTCCATGGAGATACTTTTCTCAAGTAATCCATACGAGATCGAAAAGAATAAATACAGTCTCGTTGGATGTTGCTTTCAAAATTTAAAGGGAGCTTGAAGGACAACAAAGCATTCTCATTAGGGAGTCTCATGGGTAAGGCCATAATGATGACTAGGAAGAAGAATGAGGCTTCAACACAAAGTCATTGTGGGACTAAAAGGGACTCTCGTGCCTATGAAGTACTTCGACATGGGAACCAAATGGAAAGCAAGGTTCTAACTAGGATTCCCATGGAAGGAATGCTCTACCACATAAAGTAAGACACACTTATAAGTACGGAAGGTTAGTGTTGCAATTCAGTGGGGTCAATCCTAAGGCCAAATGACCTAGGAAACGGATAATGAAAAAATGAAAGTAGGGGAAAACCTAACCTATATTCCAGTTTCGAGGTCAATACCTGTTAGAGCAGATTGATACGATGAAAAAATGTCAAAGAAAAATGTATCCAAGATCTTGTATATAAGGCTAATAACACTCATACAGAAGTTAGTAAATCCGATATAGATAGAAACTTCAGAAAATAACAGGTGTTACTGAATACAAAACTTGAAAACAAAAAACCTAGACTATACAATATGTACAAGGCACCGCAAAACCTTTTGGCTCATGCGTGGTAGTAATTCAGGTAGAGCCCATTGCTAGGCTCTGATCAAGAGTCTCTTCAATAGTCAACCTAGAAAGTCTCCCAAAAGGGAAGAAAACACAAACCACGGTGTAAGTCTTCCCACGATATAGAAACTGTAGTCATGGCTTCAAGGATAGCCTCATCCGAAGGCAATTCAAAACCCGAGAAATCACACAAACAAGGAGGTTTGATAGCCTCAAAGGGAGAAGAAAAATAACCATATTTCATATGATGATGAAGGTTATGGCTAGGAATCACAAAGTCTATCAGCGAAGAATCAAAAGAATGAGGGCTTCATGATCTACAAATAGTGAGATCAGACTCAAAAGGAGACTCGATATCACTTGGACCAAGAGGGGGAAGCAAGGCCTCCCATGACCCCATTATATAAAACAACAGATCAATTGTTGATACCAAGTATCGAGAAGGAAAACACGAGTGAACAATTTCATGCTCAAGAGAAATTGAACACTGAGGATAAGATGCCACAAAATTGACCTGTGGCGAGGTAGAGTCTACATGAATACTAGGAACATATAAAGGGGCAACCTGAACTAATGTCGAATAAGGATGGTGATTATCAGATGTCAGTTGTTCGATAGTGACAATGSTTCCATTGTGAAAGAAATGCATCACCTAGAAGAGCGTAGACACCAGAACACTCATAACATATACATAATCACACCCGAGAAGCATATTGAAATCTAACAAGCCTTGCACCACTATAACATTGACAAGGACTTTATTCCCACCTAACGAGATAGGTAACTGAGGAATAATCCCCAAATATTCACTAGGAAGTCCGTCAAAAGCCAAAAACTCATGCAAAGCAGACGCAAGTTCGAGAGAACCCAAAGCTTTCCAAGCCGAGGACGATAAAATACTTGCGGAGGCTCCTTCATCCATAATACATCGGTAATTTTTTTTTGAATTAACTTCAACCCTTATTTGAAAGGGTGCATAAGAAGGAAGGCGAGGCTCAACAAGGTCATTCCAATCAAATGAACCATCCTAGGAATTGGAGGGGGTGTGCTATAAGTGAGAGGAATGCCCCCTTGTTCTGAAAGTACTGAGATGGAAATGCTAAAAACATAGTCGGTAGACACATCACTCCCCAAGAGAAGTGTGGGATCAGCCGAAGATTGCATCGATGTGACCACTTTGGTAGACTTGACACTCTCCAGGAGAAGAGTGGGATCATCCAAATATTGCATTGATGTGACCACTTTCTCAACCACTGGATGAATAGGCTGTGAGGAAACCTCAAAAGACTCATAATCGAAAAACCTTGCAGACAGGGACCACAATTGCGTACCTTTGGAAGGCCAGGGAATAAATGAGTAAGGTGATCTCCTTTGCAAAGATTACAAGGGAAATTAGGATTATGTCCTATTTGTCTAAGTTTATCAACAAAATCAATGCCCCAACATGACTAGCAGTGGCTGGTTGCTTGTCATCAACATGAATTGCTTTGATGAGACTCATGCCCCTAACATGACTTGAAGGGGTTGGTTGCACATCTCCAACATGACTTGCAGAGTTTAGTGATTGGTTGATAACATGACTCGCAAAGGCTACAGACCTATCGCCAGTATGACTAGTAGTGACTAGACCTTTTCCCCTAGCATGACTTGTAGAGGTTGGGTGCTAGTCCTCAAAATGAATTGCAGAGGTTGAGGACCTATCTCCAACATGAATCATAGAGGTTGGTGATTTATTATTTTTATTCTTCCTCTTTCTATTTTGTTTAGAATTTCAGTTACTAGTAGATATACTTTCACCAGAGAAGATAGAAGGAGGAGGAGAAGACTTTGTCGATGAAGGAACATCAACATGATGCCCATGACATAAGGTTCTTAACCGAGAAGCATCAACAGAATTTAGGACATTTGGAATGGTACCCAACCAAACCGGTAGTCCCACATTCAACCTAGGAATGTACAAAGTGGCCATAAAAGGGACACCAACGTTTCCGATGAAAGGAAAAGCACAAGAATCCCCTTGCAAAGGGGTTGTTTGGTTAGTATCGTCAGTAAATTTTTCCATGAAGATATTATGCACAGGTTCTTCCATTGCGGAATCGTTCAAGTCCGTAAAAGTCTCACACACTGAATCTAGCGAACCAGTGGTATAAAACCAATGCCTATAAAGAGGCGGCTCCACGTTTCTAAGCGGAAGACTGAAAAGTACTCGCGACCGATGGAATGGACGATATACCACCTTAGGTCAGAGACCCAAATTAATTACTGACTAAGTCACTATAGAAAACTAAGGAGCACATAGCACACCACTAAAATTTTCCTAAAGATAAATCAAGCAGTCGACTAACTAGTGGGAAGGAGAGTTACACCAATTGACACTAGAGAAACTAACCGGTGTAAGTGCAACTTGGACACAGAAGCACCCTTCGGGTATACTCTGTGAAGCGTGATCCAATGTCCTCCTAGGTAACACAATATACCCCTATAGTCACCTGTGTAAGTTTGTAAAATATGGGAAACTAAGTTTCCAGCTCATAGTCAGTCACCAGGCGAGTACAACCGACAGTCGAGTAGATCGTAATGAGCAGGATTACAAGCTTGAATCCCTTCAAGGGTGCCAAAAGAAATTGGTCCAGAAGAAAACAAAGGATTTCAAATGGATTCAAGGTCCACGAAGCTCTGTAGGAAAATGTGATCAGTATTGTTCCCAAGAAATACCCTCAATATACAATCCCCGTTATGTTCGGTCTGGATTTGGAGGGGTTATCTCCTCTACCTTTCCTTACGTGACCTCGTGTTTAGCCCCTATGTTAGAGGGGGGTCCCAACTAACTCTTATGATGCTATAATTTAGACACTCTCTATCTCAGATTCCAATGTTTGTTTTAGATGGCCTTGAAGAGTTTCCTCTTCACACCTATTTCAAGGCCCTAAAACCCTAAACTAGTCAGTGAACCCTAAAAATAGAAAGTCTAATATATTTTAGGTTAAGCGTTAATTTTAAGGCTTGATTTACACAAAGGATGTGGTCATGCAACTAATGGTGTTTTGAAGAGACGAATAAGGAAGATAACTTTAAAGCATTTGAAAGAAAACAATACTTCAAACTTAAAGCAAAGCTTGTAAAACTCTTTGTAAATTTCAACTTATAAGAACACTGGAAAAGAAGGATTTTGTTTCTTATTTTTCTTTTGAAATGTTTTTAAGATGAGAAGAAAACACAACACTATGCTAATTTCTTTTTCTTTTTCAAATAACAATGCAAAGCAAATGCAAAGAAAGAAAGAAACCTAAAAAACTAGTTTTTTTTTTTAATATTTTTTCTTCCGATGAAAGAAGAACTAACAAAAGATGCTAGAAGAGACTGCAGAATACACGATTCATGGCCCCCCAACTCATTTTCCTTAAAAAATCAAGTAAAAATAAGCTAAAAAATCTAGGAAACACAGAGAGACAAAAGGATTTCTTTTTTTTTGTTTGCTCAAACACAGATTGACTCAAACCCTAGGCCAACTGCGTAAACGCAGGGGACTCAACAGAGACCAAATAAGGATCTAAAACTTGAAAGTTCACTCTAAACCTCTAGGGAAAGAAAAATAAAACCAAGAACCAAGTTTAAAATGAATCTTTAACCCAAGATAAGTCAAAAAACAAAGACTTTGGAAGGTTCAAGAAATCCCTGAGAAGCCTAAACTTCAATCATGAAAGAGACATACCTCTCTTTGTTAACAAACACTTTCAAGATACAGAGATGCGCACTGTTGCACCAACAACTTGTGTATGTACACGGGTTGTCTATTGTCCAGGGCGCATATGTACGCGGCTTGTCTACTATGCAGGGCATGTATGTACGTGAGCTGAGACAAAGCATAGCGCGTACACCTCTGATACTTTTCCAAAAAGAAAAATACTAGGCAGACTGATAGGGTAGGGAAATCTGGTAGGCACCTTGAAGGTGACCAGAAACCCTTAAAAGACTTAGAGAACTTGAATTAAACTAAAAAGGAAAACAAGAAGCCAATTAAAAACCCAAAAAATTCCCTCTAAAACCCTAGAGAGACTCCTAGTGGAGTCGCCAATTTTGTTAGCGGGAAAATCCCCCTATAACTATACCAGGGTTCTAAGTATATATAGAAAAATGACTCCCTTAAAAGTCAATATAATTCCTAAACTACCCCAAACATTCCATAAAATATGAACATAAATAAATAGGAAAGTGGATCATAAGTAGTACCTTTAGTCCAACGTTCGATGTAGACCACCTCTCGCTTTGAAGCTTCTTGGATGCTGGTCTCCTCTCAAAGATGACCTACATTAACGTTTAGGCAAACAAGGATACAAATATTCTATTTCTATTCATCAATTAGGGTTAGATATAATTTATTATGCATAAACCAAATAAGAGACATAAAGATATCATTTGGGACAGGGAAAAATATTCTTTTATTCAATATTCAAAGATTGGAAATTACAACCTTTGCAGGCCGATGCTCTACGAACCTAGTTCGGGATCCTCTTAAATTTGCTCCAAGTGCACCTTCTAAATTCCTTCTCTCACAATCTGATGATCATTCCAAGGGAAGGGAAGGGATTTTATGGGAGAAAATGGATAGAGAGGGAATGCTGAGGCAAGAACTACAAAAAGTTTGCAAATTCTTGGGCAAGGAGGGAACGAGAATTTGGGCAGAGTTTCACTGTTCTAATGATTGATTTTGGAATGAGACCCAAAGACCTTATTTTATATGACCAAAAGATAGTTATTTGGTTTGGGGATAGGCTATAGCAAGTGAAATGGTTGGGAAACCTCCAATAACCCATTAATTCCACCAATTTCCTTGCAACTGTTTAACTTTTGAAACTTTTGAAGGTATACCCAGGTTGTTTAGTATGCATCTCACATATGTACACGGAAAGAAGTGCATTAACCTGAGCTATGTACACGGGTAGTAGTGGAGTAGCCTGATTATGTATGCGGGGAAATAATGCATCAGCTTGAGTATGTACACGGGAAGTAGTGCATTAGGGCACGTACATGCTCCAAAAAATGGTTTTTTAAAGAGAGTTCCTCAACAATGATTTGGAAAATTATGCAAGTAGGAAGGTCAATGCCATGTATGCATAGGTAGGGAATTTTAGGGCTATAACACTAGTTTGTTTGATGGGAAGCAAGTGGATACATGGATCAAATAATTTTCCTCATATTTTAAATACAATAAGGATCTCCTAGAGCATGACAAACTTTCATTAGTAGTCAATCACCTCCAAGGGTGGAAAATCCTATTGAAATTTAATTTACTAGTTTTCCCATTTGGATAAACCCTTGCATCAACTACCTAACCAACACTGCTTTGATTGGAAACTAGATGATGAAAATTCCTTTCAGTAGTTAAAGAAAAGGATTATATGTTCAATGCTAGTATTGTAGATTCTCAATTTCTAATAGCTCCTTTAGATTGAATATGATGTATCAGAATATGCCATTTGAGATATACTCAAACATGAAGGTTTACCTATGGAATATCATTACAAGAGTTTAAAAAATGCCCAAATCAAGTATAGAACTTAGGGTAAAGTGTTTCATGCCTTCATATAGATTCTAAAGCATTGACACCACTACTAATTATTGGGTAAATAAACAATTAAGCACACAGATTATCATCCTTTGATATTTATAAATTCTTTATCCAAGATTCAAGAGGAATGGAATATAAGGTGCGAAATATATTTTCAACAATTCCATTTGGTTCTCAAGTGTATGAAGGGATGTACTAATGCTATGGAAAATTTGTTGAGTTTCCCACCTGCATGGGTACTAAATTTTTTAGATCTTAATGTTTCTATTTATGAAGAGTGGAAACATCAATATGCATCTGACCTATATTTTGACCCTGTACTTACATCTATACAACAACCTAATACCATCAATTAAACATCATTCTTACACTATATCGTTCATGATGAATGGATATATAGGCTACAAGATCTTTATGTCCCCCAATGATTTTTTTTTTTTTCTTGGGAGGTGCATTCTTCTCTTTATGGAGGACACTTGGTACTCAAAAAATACTCCTTCATCTATAGAAACATTTTTTTTGGCCTTCAATGGCTCACTAAGTCCATGAGTTTGTTAGGTGTTATGATTTACGTATCTAAAATAAGCTATAACACTATAATTTGGGATATATTAGTTGTTTCCCATTCCTTCTTGTCCATGGGACACTATTTCTATGGATTTTATTTTAGGCCTACCTATGACTCTCTAGAAGCATGAATTTTTGATATGTTGTATTTTTTTGCTTCTCCAAAATGGCTTTATTTATACCCTATAACAAACACATTACATACTATAGATTTGTTTTTATATCACATGTAGACCTACTTTGGGCTCCCCCACATGATCATTTCTAATCACAATGATAGGCATTGAATAAATCTAGGTTTGAATTAGTTTTATTAGTGAGAGACACATATAAATACATTGAGATATGACCTTTGGTTTCATCTTCCAAGAGGTCTTATGATTATTCCTATTCACATATGACTCTTTATATTTGTCCTCAATGAATAATAATAATATTTACAATAAAACATAATCCCCCAGAATAGGTATCTAACATTCCCCCCTTAATCCAAAGGGGTGTTTATGAGTCTAAGCATATTTTTGAAGTTTTAAAACTTTTCTCTTCCAAGCACTTTGGTTAAGATGTCCACAATTTTCTCACTTGTGGAACAATGCATCATTATGAATGGTCTTGGCCTCTACATGATGTCAAATCATATGGTACTTCATGTTTATGTGCTTTGTTCGATCATGGAATCTAGGATTATTGTCCAACTTGATTGCAAAATTGTTGTCAATCAAAAGTGGAGTAGCATTCACATGTTTCTTCTACAAATCCTCTAGTTTCTTCCCAAGCCACACAATTTCATTTGTTGCCTCTGCAATGTCCACATACTCTAGATTTTTAGTGGAATCTACTGGAACAATATGTTTTTGTGATCCCCAAGAGATAGTTAATGCTTCAAGGCTCATGCGGTATCCTAAAGTAGACACTCCATTCTCCTTGTTCCCATCAAAATTTCAATATGTATATCCAACTAGTTTGAAGTCCTCCACCCTAGAGTATTTGAGCCCAAAGTCTTGAGTTCCCTTCAAGTACCTTAGAAATCTCTTTGTAGCACACTAATGCCCTTGTCAAGGGTTTTGAATCAACCTAGAAAGGATCCCATATACAAATGAAATATTTGGTCTAGTAGTGGTAAGGTAGATGGGACTCCCCACAAATTATGTATAATTAGTTGCATCCTCAAATTAATTCCCTTCTTTTGATGTTAGTGTCAAATTTTGCTCCATTGGAGTAGAGAGAGGATCACAATCAACCATGCCAAATTTATTCAACAAATATCCAAGTAATTCTTTTGGGAGATGAATATATACCTTGGATTTTGAGTTACTTCAATACCTAAGTAGTAGTGAAGGTGTACCATGTATATCATCTCAAAATCCTTCCTCAATTATATCTTTATGGATGAAATATATGCTTCATTGTTATACATACACCACAATATATACAAACATTTTCCAACTTTCTTGAGAAACAAAGTTGCATAACCAAGATTAAAGTTCTTCAAATTGATCTTCAAAATGTTCTCGGTGAACTTTTCATACCATGCACGAGGTTCTTTCTTTAATACATACAAATACTTGATGAACTTGCATACCTTATGTTCTTGAGACTTCACAACAAATCCTTCTAGTTGAGACATGTATACATTATCTTTCAAATATCCATTCAAGCGAGATATCTTCACATTCATGTGATGAATCTTCCACCTATTTTGTGCTACCAAAGCCAACAAAGCACCAATTGTCTCATATTTTGTTGTTGGGGAAAAAGTATCCTAATAGGATATTCCTTGTTTTTGTGCACATCCTTTCACCACAAGCCTCACCTTATGCTTGTCAAGTGAGCCATCTGATTTGTAATTTTTATTGTAGACCCACTTGCAGCTAATTGGTTTGGATCCAAATGGAGGATCCACCAACTTCCATGGACCATTATTGATGAGAGTTTCATACTCCTTCTATATAGATTATTTCTATTAATAAAGAGAAATAGCTTAAGGAAGTTGGTTCAAATTTAGTAGATAAATTAAATTCACAATCATATGAAACTTCCATATCATTGACATCACCTGAATCAAAATTATATACATCACCTCCATTTTCTTGTCTTTTTGAACTTCTAGTTCCTATCTTTCCAACCTCATTAGGAAAAACACTTTCAAGTTTCTTCATGACCCACTTTGGAAATTTCTTTGAAGATCCAGGTTGTTCAACTAATTGAGATGGTGTTTCATTCCCATCAATATTCAACCTTTCAATCCTCTCAATGTCATCATCCAATTGATCCTCTTGTTTTAGGATGTATCTTCTACACTAGGGGGAGATGGCACTTCAAAATGAGATTCTAGAGATTGATCTAATATAGGGATTTTGACGTACCCCACTACTCGGGTACCTCAAAATTTTCCACCTTGGGGAAATTTCAAATTTCCGATACCATTGATAATTTAAGAAGTATGATACACTCACATGCAAGAAACATGCTAAACTATAAAGGAAATTATTAGCATGCCATGCAAAAAATTTACAACAAACATGCATGATATAAACACATCTCATAGATAATTAATACATATCAAAATATATATTACAGAGAAAAAACTTAAAGAAATTATCTTTTAAAGAAATAATCCACCAATTGGATCAGATGTCGTACTTGTTGATGTCTGGTAGCATCAGACATGTATTTCCGCACATATCTAAGTGTCTAGACGCGTGGAAGTCATTCAAATAATTCTACCTTGAGACTTTACTTTAATTAAATGAATTATTAAATTAAAGTGATTTTATTAGTGATTTGAGTTTTATTTAAAGAAATTATTTAGTTAGCATTAGTGAATTAAACAATAGAAATTGATATCAAACGAGGTGAGAAGTAATCTCAAACGTTAATCACTTTGGATATTAGGGTTATGTCATAACTCAATATTATAAAAGCAAGAATAGGGTGAAGGAGATAACACTTGATATTCTTGAGAGAAGAGAAGGAATTTTTCTCAGAGGATTGGATCACGAATGACTGTGACTCAAGGAGATCTTGGATAGGTGGAGAAATAATTCTATCTAGAGATCATGTTAAAGAGAATAGAGAACAAAGGAATCCATAGGTGGGGTTCAACAGAGTGAAGCTAGAGGAAAGGGTCGATCCATACAAAGTTTTCCTTACGATCCTTGAGGTCGTGTGCGTGGATTTCAATGGAGATATGGGTGTATACATGGGTTTTCTTAAGGAAAGGTGTATACACCTCAAAAAACATGCTATATATATGAGTCGTACAATAGAGTAGAATTTTCCAGGTTTTTCTTTAGTTTTATTTCTCTAAGTGGGCCATCATCCCTATTATGGGAGCCCTTATTTTATCGTAATAAAATCATCTCAATATTGGTTTTTCCTTCGGGGTTTTTCGAGGGGTATCTACCCAAAAATATTGGTTTTTATGTGTGCATAATTTGGTTTATAATATTGTTTCTGCTATATTTATTTGATTTGAATAATATAACATTGTATGTTGTTTTGTGAGATGATAATTTCATTTACAGTAAGGAAATCACTAGATAACAAGATACCTAGGTGCTAGAGTAAGGATTTCAACATGGTATCAGAGTGTGTTGAAAATCAACATGGTATCAAAGTGGTCCCTCTTAGAGGAAGAAAAATATAATATCCATAATAGTTGATAGAAGATCTATCAGATCTGTAGGAGATCTTAGCAGATCCATAACCAACATGTAGAAATCGAAGGACAAATTTTAGGGAAACATTTGTATTGAGGAAGAACTAAGTTTTTTCATTTTTATGGAGTCATACACAGGTTTCAGTAAGGAAATTTGCATACATACACAGGTTTCAATGGTGATAGGAGCATACAAGTTCGTACAGGTCAGTACATGGGCCGTTTTGAGCAGTAAGTTAGTTCTAGGGAAGTTTGTCAGGTGTAAGGGATGACATCAATAGGTTTGAGAGTTGAAGGAGGATTGGATGGAGCATCCAACTTCCTATCTTGGAAAGAAAGAGTGACTTTTTTGTTAAAGGAGTATGACCTTTGGGAGTTAGTGGAAAAATAATTTGTTACACTGAATATCTGACATATTTGACAACTCACGAGAAGAAGGAGATCAAATCAGAGAGGGTTATCTTGGATTCAGTGAAGGATCATCTAATTCCTCACTTATTCGACAAGAAGATGACCAAAGAGATGTTTTATTCCTTGGTAGGTTTATTCCAGAGCACTAACATGAATAGGAAGACAGTCTTAAGAGTCTTAATAAATACACTTAGATCTATGCAGATGTCTAGATTTGATAATGTTCCCAGCTATTTCATGAGGATCACATAGGTACATGAATAAATTGCAGCCATAGGGGAGAAAATCGAGGACATAGAGCTTGTGATTGTGGAATTGAACGGTCTTCCCAAGTCATGGGAACCATTTGTCAAGGGAGTTTGTGCTTGGAAAAAACGCTCAGATTGGCAGAGAATTTGGGATGATTGCATCCAAGAAGAGACTTGGGAGGAGTCTAAAAGAAACAAGCAGGGAAGTAATGATGAGAACTTGGACCTTGTCAATAAGAAAAGGAAGGAAAAAGGAAATATTTCTAGCAAGAAGGGAAATAATGATGGAGGATCATCATAGCCAGGGAAGAAGAAGGACTTGAGTAAAATCAAGTTCTTCTCATGTCATAAGAATTGATTTTATTCATATCAGTTTCTGGAGAAGAAGAAGGGAAAAGGAAAGACACAGAAAACAACATCAATAGAGACACAACTAGATGAGTTTGTAGTGAATTTTGAGAATGTTTTCTCACTAGTTTCTTTCCTTTCTACTATCAAAACTACCAGGAGTGCATGGTTCTTGGACATTGGTGCATATTTTCATATGATAGAATCACGAGAGCTATTTAGAATTCTGATAGAGAGGGAATCAGATGTTCATGTGGAGCTTGGTGATGATGCAAAGTATGTAGTGAAGGGAGAGGGAACAATTATGTTTCATATTGAGTCGGGAGGTTTGTTGGATGCCCAGGATGTGCTTTACATACTAGGATTGAAGAAGAATTTTCTCTCAGCATCATATATGGAGGACATGGGTTTTTCCATTAATTTTCAGAGAGGGAAAGTAATCATACGTTCAGATAAATATATCCCATACATAGTAGTGATTGTTGGGGTTAGAGAGGGAACTTTATACAGGTTGCAGGAAAAGTTTGTTTAGGATTTGGTACATGATAGAGAAAACCTATGCAAGTTTTGGAAAAAGAGGTTGGTACACCTACACTACATAACATTTCCTTTTCTAAGGTGGATTGCTATAGGTCTTCCAAATTTGAATATTGAGCAATAGGCAGTGTGCATAGGACGTGCACTTGGAAATAATGCCAAGGTTTCTTTTCCAAGTAGTGAGAGTAGGTCCAAGGGGATATTGGATCTTATACATTCACATGTGAGTGGGATGATTTCAGTAGCATCAATACATGGATCGTCATACTATGTGACATTTAATGATGAATTTTCCAGGAAAACTCAGATCTTCTTCATGAAGACTGAGGATGAGCTCTTCAGTTGATTTCAAGAGTTTAGAGGTTAGGTGAATAACTAGACAGGAAAGAAGATCAAGTTATTAAGGTCGGATAATGGGGGAGATTACACCTCCAATGAATTCAAGGATTTCTGTAAGGAGGTAAGGATTAAGAGAGAGTTGATAGTCTCATACAACCCTTAATAAAATAGGGGTGGGAAGAGAAAGAATCGATTCATCATTGGTTCTTCCAGGGGTATGATATATGACCAGGGGTTTCCTATGTTTCTTTGGTAAAAGGCATGTAACATGGAATTATATGTGAAAAACAAGAGTCCTCACAAGATATTGGGGATAAGAGTCTAGAGGAGGCATTCTTAGGGGTGAAGCCAGAGATAGGAAATTTGAGTATCTTTGGTTTTACAATATACATCCATGTGCCTATGGAGAAGAGGATGAAGTTGGAGCCTTCAATACAGAAGGGTATATTTGTGGGGTAGGATATTCATACTAACATAAAGGAAAACACTTGTGAGAAGATATGTTAAGTTCAAGGAGAACTTGGAATCTAGGAGATCTCGTGAGTCATCAAAAATGATATAGGATGAGGATAAACATGCTTTGAAGAATGTCCAATAGTCAACAACTCATACTTCAGGTGGGGAGGAGGATTTATACCTTTCCAGTCCCGTTAAGAGACCCAGGTGGCTACTACAAACATTGAGGGATGTTCGTGAGGCTCCTAGGAGTGTGGTCAGAGAGCGCAAACCTCTAAGAAAGTTTCATATAATACCCCAGTTTTGAGTCCCCATATTAATAATGTATTTTTATTTTATTTTATGAAAGGTCGGAGCACCTAAACAATTAAAAGAGGCTATAGTTCTTAGGAAATGTAATTCTTTGATCATTATTAATAATAAAATACATCATTGGCTTCCAGACAGACAAGGAAAAGAGTTATAGGGGGTATGATTCCATGAGATATGGGGATAAAGGGGATAAGTATTTATATTATACTTTATTTTACCCACCTTGGAATTTTAGAGAGAAAGAAGTGGTTACATGAGCTTCTTGGGGAAAAGGCTAGGTGGTTCTTGATTTCATGTAATTATATAAACACCTCTTGTGGGTTGTTTGGGGGTTCACTCTTCATATTTGTTCTTCATTCATTGTTGATCATTCATTATTCCTCTTTCATTATTGTTCTTGGTTGGGACATGGGGGACAAATTGCTGAGGAAAGAAGCCATTCTTTGTTGGATGTAGTAATTACTAGTGTATTCCATCCATGAATTAGTGTCTACATGCCTAAGATGCATTGGAATGTGCTAACATTTATTCACAACTATGATTCCTAAGAGTCCCAACATGGATATTCTTGACCAAATGCACTAGAGCCCTAGAAATAAGTGGAAAACTTGAGGGACTGCGTGGTAGTGAAGGGGATTCATTTTCTTTGGGTGGTGCAGGACGGAGAGAAGAGAGCTAGTGTACTTTGGATTGTTGTGTGTTGAGAAATTTGTGAAATCTTGAGTGCTAACTTGTTTGGGAAGCTGAGTGTCACTCTAGAACCCATCCTTGTGGATTCATAGCCTTGGCTTGGGGGTGGCCTGTTGTTGAGACTTAGAAAAAAATGTATAAGGTTGGATGTAACGTCCTTGGTTTGCATCCAATTGGTGATTGGTTTTGTTTAAGATAAGTTCTCTCTATCATGGTTTCCTTTGATTGTATATTTATTTCCTTCGTTTATTAGTTATTATCTCTTAGATTCGTATTTATAAGGTGTTTTCTTGTTGTTCATTTCTATGCATGGCATGTCTAAGCATTCTTTTAAAGTCTAGCACGAATCTTGATTATTTTATGTGATGTTATGGTGTTTCTTTCATGCTTATTTATTAACTAAATTCTACAAGAATTCAAAATCAGCTCTTGAAGTGTGATTTGAAGTATAGTGGCCCATCCTTTATGGTTGGATACATTAGAGATTGGTATTAGATCAAGGTTCAAACACCAAACTGGTATGGGATGAAAAGAGTTTGGATTAGACAAATTCTCTATTACATATTTTAGTCTATGTAAATTTGGGGAAAACGGAGAAATCAGAGTGAAATCCTCAAATTCATGAGTAGATCTGAGTTTAAATGATTGAAGATTGTCTAAAACGTTTAATGGAGTCGATTTGTAGAGTTGCAGAGTTAGATTCGACCTAGAAGGTTGAAAATTCACATTTTAATGGCTACTGTAGCGCGAGGCATAGTTAAAATAATCGATGACTGAGATCATGCTCAATCTTGAGATCAATGGACCAGATTCAACCTTGAAAAATCAAAAAATTTCTAATGTTTTCAAAGTTTATCAAGGTCATTGGATTGATGACCGAGATTGATTTTTGTAGTTGGTAAAATGAGGAAGATCGACAATCCATATTCGTTTTTGTCCATTTGGGAAGTTGGAAAACATCAATGGTCAAGATTATCTTGGCTGGGAGATCAACGACCTAGATTAACTTGGGTTTTGGCCAAATTTGTCTAAGTGTTGAAGTTTTCTAATAGAGATCGTCGATGGTCGAGGATTGACAAGTTTTGGAAAAGTGTTGAAGTTTGCCAAAATACATCTATGATCATTGATGGCCAATTATCAAGGATCAACAAGTTTTGGCGAAGTGTTGAAGTTTTCCAAAAGACGTCTCTGATCGTCGATGGTCAACAATCGAGGATCGATGAGTTATGGTGAAGTGTTGAAGTTTGAAGTTCACCATAATACATCTTTGATCGTCGATGGCCGATGGTCGGGGACCGAAAAGTTTGGAGAAGTGTTGAAGTTAGCAAAGAGACATCTCCAATTTCCGATGGTTGATGATTGGGGATCGATAGAATTTGGTAAAGTTTTCTTTCAACCAAAGGAAATCTCTGAACGTCAATGGCCAATGATCAGACATTGACAGATTTAGTGTAAAGTTTAGATTATTCCAAGAGAAACTGTCGATAGTCGATGGGGAAAAGAGGGTGATGATGTGCCATTCCACGTCAACATCCATGTGTCATGCCATGCCATCCCAGTTGATTCCTTAGGATGATGTGTCATGCCATTTCAACATCCACATGTCATGCCATGTTAGCATAGTTGCCACATCAATGAAAGATGGTCGATTGAAAATGGTCAGGTTTTGATGAGATTTGTGAGAAATATTGGTTTTCCAAGGGAAACGATCAATGGATGATGATTGGGTGTTGATGAATTTCATTGGAAACTATTGGGTTTGAGAAGAAAAATGATCGATGACCGATGATCAAGTGTCGAGGAGATCAATGGGAAATTTGGTTTATAGAAGAAATTATCAATCATCGATTTCAAATAGAGAGGGAATCAATGGTATAGATCTATTCTGATTTGAAACTAACAATACATATTGCCACATAAGAAAGACTGTCCATTAATTTAAAAAAAAATCGATTGGAGCCATTTTCTTATTTTGGCCACAACTGGAGAAAATTAAGTTAGATTGAGATGAAACTTATGGTTTTTTTCATAGAGAGGAGATATACAAAATTTCCAAAGAGGGCTCTTGTCCAATTCTACTTGGATTTCTTAGAATTTTCAAAATAACGATTTTTAAAGATTTGGGTCCAGATCATTGTCATAGATCCAAATGAAGTTGAAACTCTTGGAGAGAGTCCATAAATCAGACATGGAAATAGTCGATGAATGAATTGAATAAATTCTAAGTGATTTGGAATGGTGATGTTGAAATAGACCAAAATCCACTAATCCAGGCTACTTTTTGGGGATTTTTTGAGATTTTCAGAGGAGTAAAAGTGACCCTAGATCACAAAATTGGAAAATTCTAGCATTAATTCATAATTTTTTTTATGATATGCATAATTCTAACAAAAATGGTTTCTTTCACATTTTTCAGAATTAGGGTGGGATATAAACATATTGGTTCAAGATAAGAATGGATATTTGGGACATGGAGGAAGGAGATGGAGACTTTAGTCATGATAAAGAAGCCAAAGGTCAAAATATCAATGTCGGTAATGAAAAGATATAATCAAATAGGAATAGAAGTAGGGGGGAACAAGAAACATTAATCAAGATTGTGAAAATCCTAAGATTAGAAGTGAAGAGTTATAAAGCAGAGAATGAGAGGTTGATGAGATAACAAAAAAAAAAAACTCAGATGGTGCAAAGCCTAAATAAGTTACATAGGAAAGTAAAGAATAGATCAGACTCAAGATAGGAGGAAGAGGGAAATTATCACGAAAGAAGAGATAACTACAAAGGAGATGGTCATTCAAGGAGTGCTAATAGAAATCATAGACATCACTCACCTCCTTACTCAACAAGGAAATTTTATGCATTTGAAGATTCCATAAGCAGTCCATAAGTGTCTTATGTTAGGTGCCAAACAAGAAGACATGAATTAGAAAATTTACAAGGAGAGATAATGAAGCTTAAGATACCATCCTTTGATGGTGAAAGAGAAAGGGAAGATGATGTTGAATCCTGGTTGCTAGGAATCGAGAAGTACTTTTAGTTTCACAACTACTCCTCCAATCTAGAAGCTGTAATTTACATCTATCATTTACATGGAAATTATGGTATGTGATGGGATCAGTTGAAGCAAGTGGAGCACATTAATGAGAGCATGATCACTTGGAATTAGTTCAAGTGATATTTTCAAAAGGAGTGTCTTTCATAACACTTCTATGAAAAGAAGATGCAAGACTTATTTGAACTCAGGTTGGGAAGCGTGACCATGGCAGGATATGAAAATAATTTCTTAGGATTTTTTAAGTGTGTGGGGTTTATTAAGGATGAGAAGTTGAAGATACAAAGGTTTTTGAGTGGACTTGCATCCTTTTATAAAAATAATATTCAATATGATGAGCCTAGCACTTTGACAAAGACCATTAGGAAGGATAAGTACCTATATGAAGAAGGCAAGGGAAAAGAATCCTTGCAAAAATCTTGGAAGGATAAAAAGAAAGAGAAATGTGATCAGAGAAGGAAGGGATTCAAACCTCCTTTCAACAGAAATAACCCTAAAAAAACCAACTAGATTAGTCCACTAAGGATGAATCCAAAAGAGAAGAATCCTTAGGAAAAAGGGGAATACCACCAATCAAATGTTGGGGATGAGAAGAAGATCACATGTACAAGGATTTCCCTCATAGAGAAGACAAACTGAATGCCATGCACAACATCCAAGATGATACAATAGTAGAGGACATGGGGATAATATATGCAGCCTTAGAATATTGACAAGAAGAATACCAATCCAATATGATCGAAGTGGAAGGTAAGATCATTAATCAACCAATTACTATTTTAATTGATTAAGGATAAATCCATTTTTACATTGATCTTAAAATAGTGGACATATTTCATTTGGAGAAATGTAAACCTGACAAGTCAAGTTTGGTTCAACTAGGCAATGGAACCAAAAGAAGGATCAACGAGATTTTTAGAGGTTTTCCAATAAATATGAATGGAGTAAATACAGTTGTTGATATGAATATCATACCATTGGGATATTATGATATCCCAATCGAAATGGATTGGTTGGACCAACATCATGATGTCCTAGATTTTCATAACAATACATTTACATGTCTTGATGAAGAAGGAAAACAAAGCACTTTGAAAGGAATTCCAAGGCCCATTTCTATAAGGAATATTTCAGCCTTACAGTTGAATAGATGTTTTAGGAAGGGTTTTCAATTGTATGCAGCTCATGTAGAGGATCCAGAAAAGACAAAAGGGCCAAGCTTTGAATATTTCTCAGTATTGTAAGAGTTTGAATATGTGTTCCAAGAAATACCAGGATTACCACTAAAGAGGGAAATATTTTTTTTTATTAATTTAGTACCAGGAGCTTCCACAGTATCAAAAAATCCTTACATAATGAGTACACCAGAATTTAAAGAATCACAAATGCAGCTAGAAGAATTGTTGAATAAAGGGTACATATTCCCAAGTGTTTCACCTTGGGGGGAACTAGCACTCTTTGTTAAAAATAATGATGGGACATTGAGGCCGCGTATTGACTTTAGACAGCTGAATAAAGCCACTATGAAGAAAAAATACCCTCTTCCCAGAATTGATGATCTCTTTGATCAACTAAGAGGGTCAAAGATATTTTCAAAGATAGACTTGAGATCAGGATACCATTAGGTAAGAATCAAGGAAGAAGATATCAGTAAGACAACCTTAAAATCAGGTATGGACATTTTGAATTTGTACTGGTGCCATTTGGACTGACCAATGCACCAACTGTGTTTATGTTCTTAATGAATGACATATTCATAAATTATCTGCATAAGTTTGTCATTGCATTCTTGGATGGGATATTTATTCTAAGTCCGAGGAAGAGCATGAACATCACTTGAGGTTGGTGTTGCAAGTGCTGAGGGAACATGAAATTTATGACAAGCTTAGTAAGTGTTCTTTTTACCAAGAATAGATCCATTATTTTGGGCATATTATTTTAGAAGAAGGTATAGTAGTAGATCTAGATAATATTGAATCCATTAGAGGATGGCCAACACCAAGGAATGTTTTAGAAATCAGATCTTTCATGGGATTAGTTGGATGCTACAAGATATTTATAGAAGGATTATCTAAAATTTCTCATCCCATTACTTCTTTACAAAAGAATTCAATTAGATTTGAATGGACATCAAGTGTGAAGAGAAATTTAAGTTGCTCAAGGAATTGCTTACTAGTACACCTATTTTAAAGATTGTTGACCCAAATGAGTTTTTTTTGGTATGCACAGATGCATGAAAAGGAATTGGTGGAGTCCTCACTCACAATGGATATGCCATTAGTTATGAGTCTAGAAAGATTAAAGAACATGAGAAGAATTATGCCACACATGATTTGGAGCTTGTTTCCATAGTTCTTGCATTGAATATGTGGAGGCATTATCTCATGGGAGAGAGATTTGAATTAAAGACATACCATAGTGGTGTGAAATATCTTTTTTAACAACCAACTTTGAATGCCAGACAAACAAGATGGCTGGAATTTTTAAGTGAGTATGAATTTGACATCAAGAATATCAAGGGAAAAAAAATTTGTTTTGTTGATGCACAAGCAGAAGAGTACATCTCATGCATGCTACAACCATTAGTATGCATTAGTCATATTTGAAAAGAAGAATTTTCATTGTTTCTATTACAGACCAACATTAGCTACATGTAAAAGAAAGTTTACAACAAGAAAATGTACAACAAAAAATTAAAGAGTATGATATCAAGGAAGATGCATTACTTATGCATAAGAATAGAATTTATGTTCCTAGTTCCAGAGAACTTAGGAATTTGGTATTAAAAGAAATGTATAATTTTCCATATGTTGGACATCCTAGTTATGAGAAAACAATTGCAACAATAAGAAGACAATTCTTTTGGCCATGAATGAAGAAGGATGTTGTTGATTACATTTCCAAACATATGGAATGTAAGAGAGTGAAGGATGAACATAGACACCCAACGGGTTTTCTACAACCATTACCAATTCCAAAGAAGAAATGGGAAGTGGTAACCATTGATTTTACAACTAAATTTATTATGAAAATAAGGAAACATCATTCAATAATGGTGGTGGTTGGTAAATTGACAATGGTTTCTCATTTTGTTTCTATAAAAATGACTCATACAACAACTAATATTGCATAAATTTACATGAGGGAGATTCCTAGGTTGCATGGAATACCTAAGGCAATTATCTCAAATGTAGATACTAAGTTTACTTCAAATTTCTCGAGGGGATTGTTTAAAGTATTAGGTACAAATTTGAACTTTAGCACAACATACTGTCCATAGTCATATGGGTAGACAGAGAGAGTCAACCAAGTGATTGAAGACATGTTGAGAATGTATGTGATGGATAAGCCATCTAAGTGGGAATATTACTTGTATTTGGTTGAGTTTTCCTATAATAATGGGTATAAAGATTCATTGAATATGAGCACATTCAAAGATTTGTATGGTAGAAAACACAATACTCCAATGAGTTGGGAAAGCCCAACAAACAGAGTAGTACTTGGGTCATAATTTCTCAAGGATATGGACGACTAGATGGTTAAAATCAAGTATAATTTGAAAGAAGCACAAGATAGACAAAAGAGTTATTCAGATAAGAACATGACAACTAGAGAATTTAAAGTGGGAGAGCATGTGATTTTGAAAGTGAATCCCAAGAAGAGCCCATTGAAGTTGGACAGTTGTACAAAGTTAGCAGCTAGATTCTATGGCCCATTTGAGATATTGGACATAATAGGGCCAATTGCATACATGATTTCATTTCCTCCTTCCATGAATTGCCATAATGTGTTTCATGTATCTTTGCTAAAAAAGTATGTACATGATCCTAACCATGTTATTGATTGGAATTTGATTAAGGTGGAGCCAAAATTATACTTTCAAGTCTAGTCGATGTGCATATTAGATAAAAAAGTTAAAATGCTCCATAATCAAGTCATAGAACTGGTAAAAGTTCAATGGCCTACTATGACCTTGAAGATGCTACTTGGGAGCATGAATATTCCATGAGGGTAGAGTAACCGTGACTTTTTATGGAATTTTGAAATTTTGATTTATGTTTTTTATATGCACTGAGGATAGTGCCAAAATAAGAGGGAGGGGAATGTAATACCCTGGTTTTGAGTCCCCATATGAATAATGTATTTTGTTTATTTTATGAAATGTCGAAGCTCCCAAACAATTAAAAGAGACCAGAGTGCCTAGGAAATGTAATTCTTTGATCATTATTAATCATACAATACATCGTTGGATTTCGGAAGGACAAGGACAAGAGTTATATGGGGATAAGATTCCACGAGAGGGGGGGGGGATAAAGGGGAGAAGTATTTATATTATATTTTATTTTACCCACCTTGTAATTGTAGAGAGAAATAAGTGGTTACATGAGCTTCTTGGGGAAAGGTCAGGTGGTTTTTGATTTCATGTAATTATATAAAAACCTCTTGTGGGATGTTTGGGGGTTCACTCGTCATTTTCTTCATTCAATGTTGATCATTCATTATTTTTCTTGGCTGGGAGATGGGGGACATATTGTTGAGGAAAGAAGCCATTGTTTGTTGGTTGTAATAATTACTGGTGTATTCCAGCCATGAATTGGTGCCTACATGTCTGAGATGCATTGGCATGTGCTAACATTTGTTCACAACTGCGATTCCTAAGATTCCTAGCATGGAGATTCTGGACCACATGCACTGGAGACCCCAAAATAAGTACACAACATGAGGGACTGTGTGGCAGTGAAGGGGGTTCATTGTATTTAGGTGGTGCAGGTTGGAGAGAAGATACTTTGGATTGTTGTGTGTTGAGAAACCTGTGAGAGCTTAAGTGTTGATTGGTTTGGGAAGCTGAGTGTCGCTTTGGAACCTGTCCTTGTGGATTCATAGCCCTAGCTCAAGGGTGACCTTCTATTAAGATTTGGAACAACAATGTATAAGGTTGGGTGGAGTTTCCTTGGTCTACAATCAGTTGGTGATTGGATTTATTTAAGATAAGTTCTCTCTATCATGGTTTCCTTTGATGGTATATTTATTTTCGTTGTGTATTAATTGTTTTCTCTTAGATTCATATTTACACTGTGCTTGATTTTTGTTCATTGTTATGCATGACATGTTTAAGAATTATTTTAAAGTATAACATGAATCTTGATTATTGCATGTTCTCTTATGGTGTTTATTTCATGCTTCTTTTTTAATTAAATTATATAAGAATTCAAAATCTGTTCTTGAAGTGTGATTTGAAGTAGTGTGGCCCAACCTTGGTGGCTAGGTACGTTAAATTTTCAAACTATATGGCGCTTATGAGTAGAATCATTGATGCCGAGCCTTCCAATTTTGATGAAGCGACAGATAAACATGTATGGTGGGATTCCATGGTAGAGGACTACACCTCTATTATGAGAAATGATGTTTGGTACATAGTGCTGAGAATGGAGGGGAAGTCATTTGTGGGTTCTAGGTGGCTCTACAAGATCAAGCATGTCGAAAATGGTAGCATCAAGAATTTCATGCTGAGTTTTATGGAGAGAGGGTTCTCCCAAAAAGAGGGAGTGGACTACGGAGAGGCATTTTCTCCAGTCACCAGGTATACCGACTCAAACATACACCCAGAGCATGGTATTCCAGAATTGAAGGATACTTGCAGAGAATGGGATTTACCAAGAGTGAGGCAGATCCTAACTTGTACTTCATACTTGTTGGGGTTGATCCACTCATCTTAGTTATGTACAAAGATGATTTGTTTTTCACAGGTGTAGAGGAGCTTATTATAGGATGCAAAGTATATTTGGATATTGATTTTGACATGAAGGACATTGACTTGATGCATTATTTCTTGGGGTTAGAGGTATGGAATGTATCAGGAGAGATCTTCCTTGGAAAAGGGAAGTACACAATTGAGATATTGAGAATATTTAGGATGGAGGACTGTAGACCGATAGGTACACCTATGGTTACCAATCTGAACAAGGTTGTCACTTTAGATTCAAAGATGGTGGATCCCAAGATAGATAGGAAGCTGATAGGATCCTTGATGTATATGGTCAAAACCGGGCCATATATATGTTTTCTTGTGAACACCTTGAGTTAGTTGATGGTGGAACCGAGGTAGGTGCATTGGATAACAACAAAACACGTGCTCAGGTACTTGAGAGGTATAGTGGAGTATGAATTGAGGTATCTTGGAAGAGATGGAGTGGAGTTGTAGGGATGTTGGCCCTCGACCAAGTTTTGTGGAAACATTGGTCGTGTTTGACCATTTTGGGACTTCGACAGGATGGTCGAAGACGAAGCGCCCAGGCAAAGAAAATATCGCGGGATCTCACCCTTTTTGCAGGATTTTTGGGTTTTAGGGTTTATGTAATGGGTATGGGATGTCGGCCCATGGGTTTTTCCCATGTTTAGGCCCTTTGGTAATGTATAAATAAGCATCTAGGTGATGTAAGAACATATACCTAGAGAGCCGATGGCTTAGTGCTAATATTAGCTATGTGCAAGAAGATGTGTTAAGGCTTGCAGAGCTAAGTGAAAACGTTTTGTAAGTGCTTTGTGCACAATTTTTCTAAGGCTTTGTGCTTTGAGCTAACTCGGGGAAGGAGGATCTGGCGAGGTGTGCACAGATCTCTTATCCTATGCAGAGTTGGCCTTGTGGCTTGGTGATTGTAAGGAGATTGAAGAGACTAATAAAGAAAAGAAGAAGAGTTGGCGGACGTAGCCCCACACTAGGGTGAACCACGTATATCCTGTGTCAATGTGCTTTGTGCTATGGTGTTCATGCTGTTTATGTACTTATTTTATTAATCTAGATGTAGGATAGATCCAACTGATTCTTAGTGCTTTGTGATGTGAATGAATGTTAGATCTACTTTCATGCTATGTGCTGAATGGTTAGATGTGTTGAATCTTAGTTGTTACTGTGTTGTTATGTAATCAGGGTTTAACCTGCGATGTGAATAAGGTTTAAAGAATAATGAATGTTAATTGCTAAGTTCTCTGTTAAGTATTGTGATCACAGATCTGTGTCTCAGCTAGGTTGCAAACACCCAAGTCCTGCAACCCCCCTGCCTCTACCTCGAGTGAGACTTCACCTGCTTCATAGGTGTTGCCGAAAGGGCCGGTAGTTAGAGTTTTGTTGGTGCATTGTTGAAGCGTTGAACCCTGGGTATGCCCATGTACCAAAAAATGGTTCCATTTCCATGACCTGAAACTGTGATTGCTGGGAAATGAAGAAAAGAGAAAGCTCTTTGCGTAGATATGTTGCTATAGTGCGCAATATTCTACTTGACTTGAAAATCTCTGTGCTAATAGAAGGAAGATTGATCTGAAGAAAGAGGTAAGATCTTAAAGATTTGTGCTCTGATAAAGGTAAGATAAGTGGACATTTTTGCTTCTAAAGTATGGATCTAGGTATGTTTGATATATTTGGTCCTATTCTCAAAACTAGGGCACCATTAGAAGAAAGAATGTTTGATCTGAATAGATTTGATAGAAATAGTGGAATATATGTTATTCTTATGCATATAAATAATTTTTGGACTGACAAATGGATGTAGGACCCTATAAAGAATTTTTGCAGATTTCAGTTCCATCACTGTGATCCTAGTGCGCAGTACAGGAAAGGTTGGAGATCGTTTAAGGGAAAGAGATGATTGATTCTGTGTTATAACTGTAGAAGACCGGGACATCTTGCTAAAGAATGCCCTTGTGTCGGTTCTATTTTTCTTTGTTGTAAAGTTTTTGGTCATGAGGTTTTGGATTTCCCTAGAATGATTGATAAAGTTGAGAATATGAAATTGAGACAAGCAAACCATGAAGAAGGTCAAGAAACTAAGTATATGTTAGAGAATCAGACAAAATAAGAGACTATGTTATTACAGCTGAAAGAAACATTGAATGATCACATAGACATCAGTTTACCAGAAATATTAAAAGAGAAGGAGTGCATAGAAACAAGAATAGGAGACTTCGACATAGACTGTCTATTGGATGAAGAAACATAGGTGAATACCATGCCAGAAAGCACTTGGGAAATTTTGGGAAAGCCTGTTATGATTACTTCACTAGGAGGGATAGGATTGTTTAAAGGAAAGATGATAACCATATGTGGAAGTCTTACTCATGTACCTATGATTGCTCATGGAGCAATGAATAAAGAAGACTTTGAGGTCATTAAGTTTGTTGAGAACAATGCTCCTTTTGCAATTTTGTTAGGAAAGACTTGGATTGAGGAAGATCAGATCTGGAGGAAAGCAGAAGAGGAAGCCACATAATAGAAAAAGCAAGAATTAAGGGACTTCATAGCCAAGAAAATAGCATGACTAATAGAAGAATAAGAGGACAAGTCGAAGCAACTTAGGACCAAAGACTTAGCTGTCGAAGCTGAAAGAACACAAGAAGGCTTAAAGAACCTATCCATGCAGGAGAGAAGAGAACCTACCCCAGAAGTAGTAAGAGAAGAGATATTGCATGTGAAACTTTTGAGAGAACATCAACAGTGCGAAGTTACTATGCTAAGAGAAGATAAGAATACAAATGGAAAGAGGAATCCAGAAACTCATATCACAGGGAAGAAGGCTAGAAAGCTCAGTAAAAAGAAAGAAAAGTTAGAAAGACCGCTGGAGGTTCTAGTGAAGACCTTGCAGGAAGCGGGCTTGCAAAAATTAAACATCGCCGGAATAGAATAACAATGCAAAATGACACTTTTCCATGACGAAGCTATATGACCATTGGAGGAATCCCTACCCTTAGAATGATGCTCCAGAATGGTTAAAAACACAGTTATTGTGGACAAGATCGCCATGAGACTGTTGAGACTGCGTCATAATGGATGGAATTGTATTGATTAAGGCATTTTGACCCATTGGAGGAATCCATTATGCCGTTGCCTATTTAATCCGTCGAATGCCTCACTTGGACCACTTTTTGAAAATTGTGATTATCCAAGCTAAAAAAGAACTGATTGCTACCACACTGTTCTTTTGAGACCTCACCACCCGTTTCTTACCCTGAGTATCCATTCGCCTACCCGAGATATTCGATCACGAGCATGCATGTCAGGCGACCTTAGCGCAGTAGAAAGAATTAGGGCCTTAGCTTTAGAATGCAATCAATTAAGTAACCAAAGTGCGTAGACTTATGAGCACCTTGTAGAATACCCAGAGCTGAGGATATTGGAGGCACAACTCCAGGAGGCGAAGCAGCATGAATCGANCGCAGTAGAAAGAATTAGGGCCTTAGCTTTAGAATGCAATCAATTAAGTAACCAAAGTGCGTAGACTTATGAGCACCTTGTAGAATACCCAGAGCTGAGGATATTGGAGGCACAACTCCAGGAGGCGAAGCAGCATGAATCGATAGTGAAAGCACAGTTGAAGCATCTTATGATCGTTGAGAAAATGAAGAGATCATAGGAGAAGCACACAGTTTAGTAGTAGGTCACTGCTATCCAGAGCAGAGTGATGGAGGTGACACAACGATTCCAGTCGGTGCAGGACGAAGCCTGCACCCTCTTTGAAGAGATCACGGGACAAGGATCACAGTTGGAGCAGGTGGTCGCAACAGTGGAACAACGCCTGGAAGGGCATGTCACCGAGCAATTCATTCAAGAGTTCACTGAGTAGGAGGATTTGGTGAAGCAACAAGTCAAGGCATCTTGAGATAAGCTCGATGCCTTCGAAGCAGTGTTGCCCAGATCAGAGTGACTCTGGAAGAGTCACAAGTGAGTGTTGGGGGCCTGTTTGCCCTCGACCAAGTTTTGTGGAAAAATTGGTCGTGTTTGACCAATTTTGGGACTTTGATAGGTTGGTCGAAGACGGAGCACCCAGGCAAAGCAAAGATCGCGGGATCTCACCCTTTTTGCGGGCTTTTTGGGTTTTAGGGTTTATGTAACTGGTATGGGATGTCGGTCCGTGGGTTTCTCCCATGTTTAGGCCCTTTGGTAATGTATAAATAAGTAGTTAGGCGATGTAAGAACATAGACCTAGAGAGCCTATGGCTTAGTGCTAATATTAGCTATGTGCAAGAAGATGTGTTAAGGCTTGCAGAGCTAAGTGCAAACATTTTGTAAGTGCTTTGTGCATAGACTATGTAAGGCTTTGTGCTTTGAGCTAACTCGGGGAAGGAGGATCTGGCGAGGTCCGCATAGATCTCCTGTCCTATGTGGAGTTGGCCTTGTGTCTTGGTGCTTGTAAGGAGATTGAAGAGACTAATAAAGCAGAGAAGAAGAGTTGGTGGACATAGCTCCACACTGGGCTGAACCACGCATATCCTGTATCGATGTGATTTGTGCTATGGTATTCATGCTGTTTATGTACTTATTTGATTAATCTAGATGTAGGATAGATCCAACTGATGCTTAGTGCTTTGTGATGTGAATGAATGTTAGATCTACTTTGATGCTATATGCTAAATGGTTAGATGTGCTGGATCTTGGTTGTTGCTGCGTTGTTCTGTAATCAGGGTTTAACCTGCGATGTGAATAAGGGTTAAAGACTAATGAATGTTAATTGCTAAGTGCTTTGTTAAGTATTGTGATCACAGATCTGTGTCCCATATAGGTTGCAGACACATGAATCCTGCAACCCCCCTACATCTACCTCGGGTGAGACTTCATCTGCTTCGCAGGTGTTACCGAAAGGGTCAGTAGTTAGGGTTTTGTTGGTGCGCTGTTGAAGCGTTGAACCCTGGGTCTGCCCCTATGCCAACAAGGGATACTCAGACTCAGATTGGGAAGGGAGTACAGTAGACAGAAAGAACACCTCAGGGTGTTTCTTCAACTTAGGATCAACAGTGATTACTTAGTTCCGTATGAAGCAGACATTTGTAGCACTATGTTCAACAGAGAGAGTATATGGTAGTGAGTATGGTTAAATGTGAAGAAATTTGGCTTCACAAATTGCTTATAGGTTTATTTGATCAGGAGTTGGAGCCTACGGTGATATGCTATGATAATCATAGTTGTATCAAACTCTCAGAGAATCTAGTATTCCATGATAGGTCCAAGTATATTGAGATCATATACCACTTCATTCGAGATAGGATTTAGAAGCGAGAAGTGAAGCTTCGATATATTTCCACATATGAGAAGGTTGTAGATATTCTGGCCAAACCCTTGGTTAAACAAAAGTTTGTGTTCTTCAGAGACAAACTCGGAGTGGTAGCATGGAACAAGTATTTCTGCATAGGTCTAATTGTCTAGATACGTGGAATTCATCCAAATACTTCTACCTTGATACTTTACTTTAATTAAAGGAGTTATTAAAGTAAATTGATTTTATTAGTAAGTTGAGTTTTATTTAAAGAAATGATTTAATTAGAATTAGTGAATTAAATAACAACCATTGATATCAAGTGAGGTGAGAAGTAATCTCAATCATCAATCACTTGGAGAATAGAGTTAGGTCATAACTCAATATTATAAAAGAAAGGCTAGGGTGAAAGATATGACACTTGATATTATTAAGAGAAAAGGACTTTTTCTAAGAGGATTGGATCAAGAAGGAATGTGATTCAAGGAGATATTGGATAGGTGGAGAAGAAATTCCATCTAGAGATAGGGTCAAGGAGAAGAGATAGCAAAGGTAGAAGTAAGTGGGTTTTTGATCCGGATTATTTTCGGCGCGAAATGAGATCGGAGATATAATAAATAAATGCACAGAGATATCGCAGATATTCAATAATATAACAAAAATATATCAGATATGCAACCATAAACACAGATATACAGTAATACACGATTTCTATTAATGAAATAAATGTACAGAGACTGTAAAATACAGAGTGAAAGACTCGATAGAATGGTGGCAACTTATCTCTGAGAATAGATGTGACGGCTACTCACATTCGCAAGAAGATGATTACAATGAGGCTCTGAAGGCCTTTTTACAATAAATAGGAATGCCAAAAACCCTAGACATCCAAAAATCTAACCCTAGGAGATGAAGCGCCAAAAGTCATGTGGGCCCCGTTTGGGTAAGTTAGTACATCAACTTCCCGGGGTCGTAACTTTTGCATACGATCTTCGTTTTAGGCGTAT
>SNQJ01S0000779.1:73668-95210 GCA_010110895.2 Picea sitchensis | reverse complement strand
AACATCACAAACATCTAGTGGGGCAACATCACATAATACCTCATCCTTGAAGGGTTGGATGCCATATGACAATCGACATTGCTGGCTAACATGAAGATCTTGTCCTTGGCGAAGCCACCCTATGTTGTATGGCTGTGGGTGTGGTGTTGTCGACAATCCCAACTGTTTGACGACCTCTACTGAGATGAGGTTCTTCTGGATTCTGCTATCAACAATAAAATGCAGCGGGGTACCCTTCACCCACATCTGTGAATGAAAAAGGCGCTCCCCCTCTTCAGGATCTGTTGGTTCTTCTAGTTGAATTGTTGTGATCGCGACAATAGCAATGGGGTCTACGCCAATGATCTGTCCTTTACCAATATTTTCAGAATCAGATTTTGAATCAGTGTTCGGCTCCTTGTCTTTGATCTTGACCACCAATGACTATTTTGAGTGACATTCATCGGTGTTGTGCCAGGGGATTTTGTGGATATCGTACCATTTTCTGGTGTCCTTCTTTGTCTCCCCGTGACCCTTCTTTTCATGTGACTTGGAATGGTTTTCAGGAGACTGTTTGTTAGGGGCGTCTTTGTCATACTTTGGTTGTTGCGTATTTGTAGAACCAAAATATCATTTGTTCTGGTGCTTAAATTTCTGCTCGATTTTAACAACATATCGATAGGCATCACCGAGTGATGAGATGTCCAGAAAATCCGTTTCAGTTTGGATGTATCTGTGTAGAGCCCCACGGTATTTCATAACGAAATGTCATTCAGAGTCTTTGATACCCATCTTGGTGTGCAAGGTATAGAAGGTATTGGTGAACTCCGGAACTGCTTGGCCCCTCTCTTGCCGCAGTGTGGTCCATCTCATGTACTGGTCCTCATAGTTGCCAAAAGGGTAATATTGTTCCTTTACCGAATCCACAAAAAAATCCCAAGTGGGATCGACCCCATATACTTCAGAATCCTCTGTGGAACTTTGCTTCCAATAAGTTTCCCACCAATGTTTGACATGGGGGAGAGCTTTAAGGAGTGCAAAGGTGATCTTTTCTTTGTCAAAAAATTTGTGAACAAAGAAATAACCTTCTAGCAGATTTAACCATTTTTCTAGGGCTTCTACATCTATTTGTCCTTCAAATACAGGAATATCAAAATTAACTTGTACCTTGAAAGGCGAGGTGCCTCCAAAGTGGCCTCTTGATGAATATGCACCTGGTGCTATTAGCA
The DNA here is from genome assembly GCA_010110895.2 of Picea sitchensis. NCBI lineage: Eukaryota > Viridiplantae > Streptophyta > Pinopsida > Pinales > Pinaceae > Picea > Picea sitchensis. Next base: position 94,002 of record SNQJ01S0000779.1, on the reverse strand, counting down.
GGTGTTGAAGGATGCGGGAAAAATTCTCCATCATTTCATCCCTCTGTCGCATGAGAGCTTGCTCAAGCAACAGACTGATAAGATCATCTGCTCCGTCGTTTTTCTTTTCTTCCGCCATTGAGGGTTTCTTGGGTGTGCGAGACCAATTTTCCTCAAGAGAGACATGATCGAGACCCAAATTTCTATACTCAGACCTCGTCGGGGACATCCACTGAAATAAACGACTAAGAACAGCCTGCTCTGATACCACTGATCTAGATTATTTTCGGAACGAAATGAGATCGGAGATATAATAAAGAAATGCACAGAGATATCGCAGATATTCAATAATATAACAGAAATATATCAGAGATATAACCATAAACACAAATATACAGTAATACACGATTTATATTAATGAAATAAATGTACAGAGACTGTAAAATACAGAGTGAAAGACTCGATAGAATGGTGGCAGCTTATCTCTGAGAAGAGATGTGATGTCTACTCGCATTCTCAAGAAGATGATTACAATGAGGCTCTGAAGGTATTTTCACAATAAATAGGAATGCAAAAAACCCTAGACATCCAAAAACCTAACCCTAGGAGATGAAGTGCCAAAAGTCATGTGGGCCCTGTTTGGGTAAGTTAGTACAACAACTTCCCGGGGTCGTTACTTTTGCATACGATCTCCGTTTTAGGCGTATGATAGCTCGTTGGAAAGGTATCATCGAGGAGATTCATTTTGGGGGCTCAATAATGCATTCTATTATCATTGGGAACTTTGATCTCGAAAAACCTTCATTTAGTCCCTCAAAATGGCCCCAGAAGTTAAAACCTGCTAAAAATAGTAAATTGCCAAAATTGCCTGAAAACTGTTTTGAGCCAGTAGAAAAAGGTGGGTGGCCACCGATATCCACCTGGATGAATCCTACCTCCTTAGGAAGAAATGGTATCCATTGCGTTGAGTTCCCGAGGGAGAGGGAAAAGCATTTGCTGGATCTGCATCTTGGTGAGCTGCTTGTATTATTGGAGACGTCGCGTTGCTTCATTTGTGGAAGTCTGTCATGAACTTGTTGAAGTTGAGTTTGTTCAACAAGCCGAGATACATGAGAGGAATGTGTGTAGAAGGAATATTTGTTCTTTTCTGCAACCTTGTCGACCTGCTTCTATTGTATAGAAGGTGCAGGGGGCGAGGGTATAGTGGTTGCAGTGTCCTTCTGTTCCCCTTTTGAACAGATTGTGAAGAAGCTGAATTTTGCAGTATGAGATACTACCTTGCGGCACTTTTTAGGTGGAACAGTAGTCAGAACTACCTCTGGTATTCTGTAGATATGACCCCCCAGAGAAACAATGAAACCGCGGGGTCGAGACTCATAAACAGCGTGGCGCTTCCACATATATGGTTGGCCCAAGAGAACATCACAAACATCTAGTGGGGAAACATAACATAATACCTCATCCTTGAAGGGTTGGATGCCATATGACAATCGATATTGTTGGCTGACACGAAGATCTCGTCCTTGGTTAAGCCACCTGATGTTGTATGGTTGTGGGTGTGGTGTTGTCAACAATCCCAACTGTTTGACGACCTCTGCTGAGATGAGGTTCTTCTGGCTTTCACTATCAACAATAAAATGTAGTGGGGTACCCTTCACCCACATCTGTGAATGAAAAAGGCGCTCCCCCTCTTCAAGATTTGTTGGTTCTTCTGGTTGAATTGCCGCGGTCATGACAATAGCAGTGGGGTCTGCGTCAATGAGCTATCCTTTACCAGTATTTTCATAATCAGATTCAGAATCAGGGTTCAACTCCTTGTCTTTGATATCAGCCACTAATGACTGTTTTGAGCGACATTCATCGGTGTTGTGCTAGGGATTTTTGTGGAAATTGCACCATTTTCCGGTGTCCTTCTTTGTCTTCCCGTGACCCTTCTTTTCATGTGTCTTGGACTGGTTTTTGGGAGACTGTTTGTTAGGGATGTCTTTGTCATATTTTGGTTGTTGCGGATTTGAAGAACAAAAATTCCATTTGTTTTGGTGCTTAAATTTCTGCTCGATTTTAACAACATATCGATAGGCAGCACTGAGTGATGAGATGTCCAGAAAATCTATTTCAGTTTGGATGTATCTATGTAGAGCCCCACGGTATTTCAGAACCAAATGTCGTTCGGAGTCTTTGATACCCATCTTGGTGTGCAAGGTATGGAAGGTATTAGTGAACTCTGGAACTTCTTGGTCCCTCTCTTGCCATAGTGTGGTCCATCTCATGTACTGGTCCTCATAGTTTCAAATAGGGTAATATTGTTCCTTTACCGCATCCACAAAAAATTTCCAAGTGGGATCGGCCCCATATATTTCAGACTCTTCTGTGGAAATCTACTCCCAATAAGTTTCCCACCAATGTTTAACATGGGGGAGAGCTTTAAGGAGTGCGAAGGTGATCTTTTCTTTGTCGAAAAAATTGTGAACAGAGAAATAACCTTCTAGCAGATTTAACCATTTGTCTAGGGCTTCTGCATCTATATGTCCTTCAAATACAGGAATATCAAAATTAACTTGTACCTTGAAAGGCGAGGTGCCTCCAAAGTGGTCGCTTGATGAAGATGCACCTATTTCTATCGGCAAGTGTTGAAGGATGTATGAAAAATTCTCCATCATTTCATCCCTCTGTCGCGTGAGAGCTTGCTCAAGCAACAGACTGATAGGATCATCTGCTCCGTCGTTTTTCTTTTCTTCCACCATTGAGGGTTTCTTGGGTGTGAAAGAGTGAATTTTCTTAAGAGAGACAAGCTTGAGACCCAACTTGCTATACTCAGACCTTGTCGAGGACATGCACTGAAGAAAATGACCAAGAACAACCTGATCCGATACTACTGATCCAAATTATTTTCGACACGAAATGAGATCGGATATATAATAAATAAATGCACAGATATATCGAAGATATTCAATAATATAACATAAATATATCATAGATGCAACTATAAACACATATATACAGTAATAGACGATTTCTATTAATGAAATAAATGTACAGAGACTATAAAATACAGAGTGAAAGACTCGATAGAATGGTGGCATCTTATCTCTAAGAAGAGAAGTGACGGCTACTTGCATTCGCAAGAAGATGATTACAATGAGGTTCTAAAGGAATTTTTACAATAAATAGGAATTCCAAAAACCCTAGACATCCAAAAACCTAACCCTAGGAGATGAAGTGCCAAAAGTCATGTGGGCCCCGTTTGGTTAAGTTAGTACATCAACTTCCCGGAGTCGTAACTTTTGCATACGATCTCCGTTTTAGGCGTATGATAGCTCCTTGGAAAGGTATCATCAAGGAGATTCATTTTGGGGGCTCAATCATGCATTCGACTATCATTGATAACCTTTATCTCAAAAAACCTTCATTTAGGCCCTCAAAATGGCCCTGGAAGTTAAAACCTGCTAAAAATAGTAAATTGTCAAAATTGCCAGAAAAATGTTTTGAGCTAGTCAAAAAAGGTGGGTGGCCTCCGATATCCACCTGGATCAATCCTCCCTCCTTAGAAAACAATGGTATCCATTGCGTTGAGTTCCCGGGGGAGAGGGAAAATCATTTGCTGGATCTGCATCTTGGTGAGCTATTTGTATTGCTAGAGACGTCACGCTGCTTAATTTGTGGAGGTCTGTCATGAACCTATTGAAGCTGAGGCTATTCAAGAAGTTGAGATACATGAGAGGAAGGTGTGTAGAAGGAATATTTGTGCTTTGCTGCAACCTTGTTGACCTGCTTCTGTTTTATAGAAGGTGTAGGGGGTGAGGCTATAGTGGTTGTAGTGTCCTTCTGTTCCCCTTTTGAACAGATTGTGAAGAAGATGAATTTTGCAGTATGAGATACTACCTTGCGACACTTTTTAGGTGGAACAGTAGTCAAAACTACCTCTGGTATTCTGTAGAGATGACCCCCTAGAGAAACAATGACACTGCGGGGTCGAGACTCATAAACAACGTGGTGCTTCCACATATATGGTTGGCCCAAGAGAACATCACAGACATCTAGTGGGGCAACATCACATAATACCTCATCCTTGAAGGGTTGGATGCCATATGAAAATCGACATTACTGGCTGACACGAAGATCTCGTCCTTGGCGAAGCCACCTAATGTTGTATGGATGCGGGTGTGGTGTTGTCGACAATCCCAACTATTTGATGACCTCTGCTGATATGAGGTTCTTCTGGCTTCCGCTATCAACAATAAAATGTAGTGGGGTCCCCTTCACCCACATCTGTGAATGAAAAAGGCGCTCCCCCTCTTTAGGATCTGTTGGTTCTTCTGGTTAAATTGCTGAAGGACAATAGTAGTGGGGTCTGTGTCAATGATCTGTCTTTTACCAGTATTTTCAGAATCAGATTCTGAATCAGGGTTTGTCTCCTTGTCTTTGATCTCGGCCACCAATGAATGTTTTGAGTGACATTCATCGGTGTTGTGCCAGGGGATTTTGTGGAAATCGCACCATTTTTCGGTGTCCTTCTTTGTCTTCCCGTGACCCTTATTTTCATGTGGCTTGGACTGGTTTTCGAGAGACTGTTTGTTAGGGACGTCTTTTTCATACTTTGGTTGTTGTGGATTTGAAGAACCAAAATCCCATTTGTTTTGGTGCTTAAATTTTTGCTCGATTTTAACAACATATCAATAGGCAGCACCGAGTGATGAGATGTCCAGAAAATCCATTTTAGTTTGGATGTATCTGTGTAGAGTCCCATGGTATTTCAGAACCAAATGTCATTCAGAGTCTTTAATACCTAGATTTGTGTGCAAGGTATGGAAAGTATTGGTGAACTCTGGAACTGCTTGGCCCCTCTCTTGCCGCAATGTGGTCCATCTCATGTACTAGTCCTCATAGTTTCCAATAGGGTAATATTGTTCCTTTACCGCATCCACAAAAAAATCCCAAGTGTGATCGGCCCCATATATTTCAGACTCCTCTGTGGAACTCTACTCCCAATAATTTTCCCACCAATGTTTTACATGGGGGAGAGCTTTAAGGAGTGCGAAGGTGATATTTTCTTTGTTGGAAAATTTGTGAACAAAGAAATAACCTTCTAGCAGATTTAACCATTTGTCTAGAGCTTCTGCATCTATCTGTCCTTCAAATACATGAATATCAAAATTAACTTGCACCTTGAAAGGCGAGGTGCCTCCAAAGTGGCCACTTGTTGAATATGTGCCTATTACTATCAGCAGACGTTGAAGGATGTGGGAAAATTCTCCATCATTTCGTTCCTCTGTCGCGTGAGAGATTTCTCAAGCAATAGACTGATAGGATCGTCTGCTTCATCGTTTTTCTTTTCTTCCTCCATTGAGGGTTTCTTAGGTGTGCGAGAGTGATTGTCCTCAAGAGAGACAATATCGAGACCCAACTTGCTATACTCAGACCTCGTCGGGGACATGCACTGAAAAAAACGACCAAGAACAGCCTGCTCTGATACCACTGATCCAGATTATTTTCGGCACAAAATGAGATCGGAGATATAATAAAGAAATGCACAGAGATATTTCAGATATTCAATAATATAACATAAATATATCATAGATGAAACCATAAACACAAATATATATTAATACACGATTTCTATTAATGAAATAAATGTACAGAGACTGTAAAATACAGAGTGAAAGACTCGATAGAATGGTGACAACTTATCTCTGAGAAGAGATGTGACAGCTACTCGCATTCGCAAGAAGATGATTACAATGAGGCTCTGAAGGACTTTTTACAATAAATAGAAATTCCAAAAACCCTAGACATCCAAAAAACTAACCCTAGGAGATGAAGCGCCAAAAATCATGTGGGCCCCGTTTGGGTAAGTTAGTACATCAACTTTTCGGGGTCGAGACTTTTGCATACGATCTCCGTTTTAAGCGTATGATAGCTTGTTCGAAAGGTATCATCGAGGAGTTTCATTTTGGGGTATCAATCATGCCTTCATCTATCATTGAGAACCTTGATCTCGAAAAACCTTCATTTAGGCCCTCAAAATTGCCCTGGAAGTTAAAACCTGCTAAAAATAGTAAATTGCCAAAATTTCCAAAAGACTGTTTTGAGCCAGTCGGAAAAGGTGGGTGGCCACCGATATCCACCTGGATCAATACTCCCTCCTTAGAAATAAATGGTATCCATTGCGTTGAGTTCCCGGGGGAGAGAGAAAATCATTTGCTAGATCTACATCCTGGTGAGCTGCTTGTATTGCTGGAGACGTCGCCCTACTTAATTTGTGGAAGTCTGTCATGAACCTGTTGAAGCTGAGGTTGTTCAACAAGTCGAGATACATGAGAGGAAGGTGTGTAGAAGGAATATTTGTTCTTTACTGCAACCTTGTCGGCCTGCTTCTGTTGTATAGAAGGTGCAGGGGGCGAGGCTATAGTGGTTGTAGTGTCCTTCTGTTCCCCTTTTGAACAGATTTTGAAGAAGATGAATTTTGCAGTATGAGATACTACCTTGTGACACTTTTTAGGTGGAACAATAGTCAGAACTATCTCTGGTATTATGTAGATATGACCCCCCAAAGAAACAATGACACTGCGGGGTCGAGACTCATAAACAATGTGGCGCTTCCACATATATGGTTGGCCCAAGAGAACATCACAGACATATAGTGGGCCAACATCACATAATACCTCATCCTTGAAGGGTTGGATGCCATATGACAATCGACATTGATGGCTGACACGAAGATCTCGTCCTTGGTGAAGCCACCTGATGTTGTATGGCTGCAGGTTTGGTGTTGTCGACAATCCCACCTGTTTGACGACCTCTGCTGAGATGAGGTTCTTATGGCTTCCACTATCAACAATAAAATGCAACAGGGTCCCCTTCACCCACATCTATGAATGAAAATTGCGCTCCCCCTCTTCAGGATCTGTTGGTTCTTCTGGTTGAATTACTGCGGTCGTGACAATATCAGTGGAGTCTGCGATAATGATCTATCCTTTACCAGTATTTTCATAATCAGATTTTGAATCAAGGTTCGGCTCCTTGTCTTTGATCTCGGCCACCAATGACTGTTTTGAGCGACATTCATCGATGTTTTTTCAGGGGCTTTTGTGGAAATCGTACCATTTTCCGGTGTCCTTCTTTGTCTTCCCATGACCCTTCTTTTCATGTGGCTTGGATTGGTTTTCGGGAGACTGTTTGTTAGGGACGTATTTGTCATACTTTGGTTGTTGTGGATTTGCAGAACCAAAATCTCGTTTGTTCTGGTGCTTAAATTTCTGCTCGATTTTAATAGCACATCGATAGGCAGCATCGAGTGATGAGATGTCCAGAAAATCCATTTCAGTTTGGATGTATCTGTGTAGAGCTCCACGGTATTTCAGAACCAAATGTCGTTAAGAGTCTTTGATACCCATCTTGGTGCATAAGGTATGGAAGGTATTGGTGAACTCCAAAACTTCTTGGCCCCTCTCTTGCTGCAGTTTGGTCCATCTCATGTACTGGTCCTTGTAGTTGCCAATAGGGTAATATTGTTCCTTTACCGCATCCACAAAAAAATCCCAAGTGGGATCGCCCCCATATATTTCAGACTCATCTGTGGAACTCTGCTCCCAATAAGTTTCCCACCAATGTTTGACATGGGGGAGAGCTTTAAGGAGTGTGAAGGTGATCTTTTCTTTGTTGGAAAATTTGTGAACAGATAAATAACCTTCTAGTAAATTTAACCATTTGTCTAGGGCTTCTGTATCTATCTGTCCTTCAAATACAGGAATATCAAAATTAACTTGTACCTTGAAAGGAGAGGTGCCTCCAAAGTGGACGCTTGATGAAGATGCGCCTATTGCTATCAACAAGCCTTGAAGGATGTGGGAAAAATTCTCCATCATTTCGTCCCTCTGTTGCGTGAGAGCTTTCTCAAGAAACAGACTGATAGGATCGTCTGCTCTGTCGTTTTTCTTTTCTTCCGCCATTGAGAGTTTCTTGGGTGTGCGAGAGAGATTTCCCTCAAGAGAGACAAGATCGAGACCCAACTTTCTATACTTAGACCTCGTCGGGGACATGCACTGAAAAAAACGACCAAGAACAGCCTTCTCTGATACCACTGATCCGGATTATTTTCGGCACGAAATGAGATCGAAGATATAATAAAGAAATGCACAGAGATATCGCATATATTCAATAATATAACATAAATATATCAGAGATGCAACCATAAACATAGATATACAGTAATACATGATTTCTATTAATGAAATAAATGTACAGAGACTGTAAAATACAAAGTGAAAGACTCGATAAAATGGTGGCAACTTATCTCTGAGAAGAGATGTGATGGCTACTCGCATTCGCAAGAAGATGATTATAATGAGGCTCTGAAGGATTTTTTTACAATAAATAGGAATGCCAAAAACCCTAGACATCCAAAAACCTAACCCTAGGAGATGAAGCACCAAAAGTCATGCGGGCCCCATTTGGGTAAGTTTGTACATCAACTTCCCGGGGTTGTAACTTTTGCATACGATCTCCATTTTAAGCGTATGATAGCTCGTTGGAAATTTATGGTCGAGGAGTTTCATTTTGGGGGATAAATCATGCTTTTGGATATCATTGAGAACCTCTATCTCGAAAAACCTTCATTTAGGCCCTTAAAATGGCCCTGGAATTTAAAACCTGCTAAAAATAGTAAATTGCCAAAATTCCTAGAAAATTGTTTTGAGCCAATCAGAAAAGTTGGGTGGCCACCGATATCCACCTGGATCAGTTTTAGTAGAGATAATCCACAATAAAGGTTCAAGTTGTATATATTTTTACATACATTCCTTGAGGTTGTGTATGCAGGTTTTAGTGGAGACAGGAACACATACACAGGTTTTCTTAAGGAAAGGTGCATACACCTTGAAAAGCATGCTAGATCTAGGTTGTAAAGTAAAGAATACTTTTCCAAGTTTATCTCTAGTTGTATTTCTCTCAGTGGGCCATTATCCCTATTACAGGATCCTCTATTTTATCATAATAAAATCATCTCAGTACTAGTTTTCCCTTCTGTTTTTTTCCAAGGGTATCTACCCAAAAATATTGGTGTTTTTGTGTGCATGATTTGGTTTCCATTATTTCTTCCACTATTTTTATTTGAGTTGAATAATCCAACAGTGTATGTTGTTTTGTGAGCTACTGATTTGATTCACAGTAAGGAAATCACTAGATAACAATATACCTAGTTGTCAGAGTAAGGATTTAAACTGGACATTCTACCCAACCTTAGGCTCTGTTGCACATAAAATATTTGCAACAAGCCACCCCTGAGATGAGGTTAAGAATCCAAAATGATGGGTCATAGGTTGACTCTCAGTTTCACAAACCAAATAAAAATGAACTCTCGTAGTTTCTCAACTACACATCAATCCCAATTACCAACTCTCTTCCCCTTTAGCATGCACAAACCAAAGAAATGAACCCCCTTCACTTCCATCCAGTCCCTCAGGCCATCCACCTCTTTCTAGGGCTCCAATGTTATTGGTTAGGAAATATTAATGCTAGAAAATCCAAGGATTCATAGTTATGGACATTCTTTTCAAGACCGTCACCAATGTCATGCACATATGCATCAATTCTCTGTTGGAAAACACCAGTAGTTCCTGCATCCAACTAAACATCGCTCTCTACTCCAAAAATTTATTTTCTCATGATCAAAACCATACTAAGAGTGAACAACAATGAATGAAAATGAATAAAAAAGAAATGAAGTGATAATGAATGTCCAACTCTGTAACCACCAATTAACCCCCAAAAAATCCAAAAGAAGGGTTTAAATAATAACATCCAATGTATAACATGGCCTTCCCAGGAAGATCACATAACCCCCTTTTTTAACCCACTATATCAAGGATGGGTAAAATAAAATTAAATAATAAAAGGCTTAGCTCCTCAACGCCGCCCCCCCCCACCCCCCCCCACCCCCCAACTCTTATGGAATCATAGCCCCTTATAACTCTTTATTTTTCTGTCTTGTAGTTAACAATTCATTTTATTATTAATATTCAAGGTGGTACATTTCCTAGGATCTCCGACCTTTTTAACTTTACATGAATTTCGACCTTTTCAACTAATAAAAAAAAAACAGTTTTTAATCTAGGGACTCGAAACTGGGGTATTATAGGGATTCCCCCTTCAAGATGTCAAATCACATTATCAAATTCATGATATGTATTTACATGGGTAAATCTATCAAGATGATCAAGTTGTTGCTCAACAATCTTGTCATTTTTAGTGGATTCAAGAAAACTCACATCTCTAGAAAGAACATGAACCTTTTTTTTGCCTCATTTTAAAGATGATATTATATGGTGGTATTTGAGTACCACAAGAAGATTCCCTTTCAACTCCTTGCACTTGGTTTGTTTATTTTCTCCTTAGGAATTAAGGCATACCAAGTGGAACCAAATACCTTGAGATGCCTCACCAAAGGAATGTGGTCATACCACATTTCATAAGGAGTATTGTTCCCAAGAGCATGAGATTGACTTATGTTTACGAAATACACTACACAAAGAAATTCATCACCCCAAAACATCAACTTCACATTCTTGAAAAATAGCATGGAACGTACCATTTTCAAGAGTGTCATGTTCATTCTTTCTTCTACACCATTCTATGAAGGATTGTATGGAACAATGGTTTAATGCTTAATCCCATGTTTTCAAGATGGATTTAAAACTCATTAGAATTATATTCCCCTCCATTATTAGTGTGAAGAGAGACAATATGAAATTGTGCTTCATTTTCAATCCATACATGAACATTTTTAAATGTTTCAAATTCTTGATATTTATGTTTCAACAAATAAACCCAACACATCCTAGTCTAATCATAAATAAAACATGATATAGTTATTACCAAAAGAAGATGAAATAGGCATGGAGACACACAAATCAAAGTGTATAAACTCTATATTTCTACTTTCTCTTGAAGTGGAATCATGAAAATGATGTTTTCTATGTTTACTAAGGATATATGCATCACACTGCTTCAAATTCCCTAGAATGGTAGGCAAACCATAAACACCATTTCTCTTCAACATATGAAGAATATCATAATTGATGTACCCAAATATAGAATGCCACAAAAGAGAGGATGCAAATGTACCTTCATCATGGTGGGAGAGATATGAAAAATTCTTTTCCTATGCAGATGTCCCTTTCAGCTTCAAGAATCTCTCATCCTCCCATCCTATCATGATGACCATGTTGTCAGAAGAACTCCTTATTTCAACTTTTTCCATCAAACATGTGAATAGTATGGCCTTGCTATTGAATATGAACAAGAAGCAACAAGTTCCTCCACAACTCATGAAGATAGAGAACATCATGCAAAAGCAAATATGGGAATCCAAATAATTTGAGCCCGATGGTGCCAATTCCCATAGGTTTGATACTGGATCTATATGAAAAGTATACTACACCATCTACATTATCATTCAATTCCTCAAATAAGTCTCTCTAAAAGGTCATGTGACATGTAGCACCAATCTCAAACAACCATGCATATCTCCTAGAAGAAAATTAAGTTTTGAACAAATCTTCATTTATGCCAGTATTGCAATGAACAATAACAAAATAAGTGGATTTAGAAGATTTATCTTTTTCTTCCTTTTTTCCTTCTTTTCTTTGATCTTCTCCCATGGGATCTTACATGTGTTTACATCATGTCCATTCTTTCCACAATGAACACAATGAAGATCATATGTCTCACCTTGATTATTCCTACCCCCTACCTATGAAATAATTGTTTCCATGTCATCTTTTACTACCTTATCCTCTAGAAGAATCATGTGATCGATTCTTCCCTTTTTGAGCAAGGAAAACAGTCTTTGTAGTGGGATGAATTGTCTTCTTCCTAAAATATTTCTCATGTTTTGCAATTTTCTCCACCAAAGAGTCAAAATTGAGGGACATCAATTGGCCAATAGCTTGAAGTGATTCAAGATAGTGAGAATATGTGGGGTAGAGGGCCTTAATGAAGGCCATGAGAGAAATGCATATCTTCACACAAACAGATCATCAATATTGTGCATGGTGGATTCAATTTTGGATGCTAAATTCATGGGATCATTATCCTTCAAGTTTAGGTTGAAGAGCTGTAATTGTAATTGAAATAACTCCAATTCTAAATGAAAATCATGCAAACATTTCAAATTGTTCAAAGCACCCCAATAATATTTGATAGATTTGATGTGACGACTCACCTCTTCACTTAAAAAATAAACAATCAAAGAATATTCTTTCTTATCTTTATTCGTCCACATTGAAATCTCTTTATTTGTTGTAGGTTTGATAGGTGAATTATCTCCATCACAAATTCCATCCCAAATATCATTGAAGATAAGAGTATGCTTGATATTTATAGACCATTCTTGATAATTTTATTTGCCAATGAGCATCGCACTGCACCAATAATTGAGATAAGAGACTGCATTTTCATAAGCACAATTACTTAAAAAATACAAGCAATGGAAGTAATGTACAATGATATTTGTAATACAATAAAAATATTTTCTTGGACCGTATGACGTTGGCCAACAACTGTACATATCTTCAAGTATTGATTGTCTTCAATGCAATCAATGGAGAAGATGGTTATGGTTTATTCTCTTCTACCGGAACATCTTTCAATGGATTACGTAAAAACAAAATCCAAACTTGGATTCAATTTGTATCCAACACCACATGTCTCAACACTAGTCATTGAGTCATACAACAAAATTCTTTCTACACGCTCTCTTCTAGAACACACCAGTGTGGTTGTTCTCCTAGATAATGAAGTGATTCCTCCAATGGATACAACATTTTGCATGCATTTATATAATGCTTTGTATGCATTCCTCCAATGGCTATAACGTTTGATTTGTTGATCGACCTGTAGTTCTGGGTATTTTATGGGATTCGTTGCACAAGAAATGTGCGATTGGAGGGAAGAAGAAGGCCTAGAGAAAGAAGAGAAAGTATGATTTGGGAACATAACCTTTAATGATAAAGTTTTTTTGTAACAATATAGTGAGAACGATACACGTGAGAGGAGGTAATGTAAAGTCACAAGTGGAGGGCCTTGAGATTCGATACTAATAATTGTTCTTGGGGTTTTGAGGTTGTGACTCATAAGACTTGTATATTAGACGTGTTTTACAATGCATCTAATAATAAGCTTGTCAAAACCCAAACTTTGATGAAGAGTGTTATTATTTAGGTTGATGTTGCTCCTTTTTGTCAGTGGTATGAACAACGCTATGGTTAGGATATTGGTAAGAATAAGAAGGCTATTGTTGTTTCCAGGAAAGAGGTTATTAAGGAGGGAGAAGCTACAACCGAGGAAGAGAAGAAAATAGGTTTTGAAGAATATAGAGAAACAATAAGGTCATGGATTTATCTGAAAACACCAAGGCTCTAATACAATTGACAAGCCTTGAATAACTCCATTTTTGAATTAGTTTTATTAATGAGAGTCACATATAAAAACATTGAGATATAACCTTGGTTTCATTTTCCAAAAGGTTCAATGATTATTTATATTCACATATGACTCTTCATATTTCTCCTAAATGAATAATAATAATATTTAAAATACACCATAATCCCTAGGTCAGGTATCTAACATGCAATGCCCAATTTCTCAGTCACTTTTGGATAGTACATTAGTAGTTATCGGAGTGAAAACTACAATTCTCCACTGCATTTCACCCACAAACTGATAGGAATAATGAATTAGTAAACCATATATTGGTCCAATGACTTTGTATTGCCTATGCTAAGAACCATTAGTGGGATAAATCATTGCATATTGTTCAACATTTTTACGATGGAGCCCTTCATTCCATCACTAGTTATTCTCCTTTTGAAGTGTGTTATGACTTCCAACCAATATCACCATTTGAATCTATAACATACTTTAAAAAACCTACCTCTCAACAACAACTCACATCTGAATACTAGACCAACACTTTTGTTAGCATGCTAGAATGTATTCATTTGTAGGTTTGCAGTGCTTTACAATAGAATCAAGACCATGTGAAGGCCCTATCGACATCATAGTCCAACCCTATTTAAGTTTGGTGATTATTGGTTATATCTTCAAAAGAAGTGTTTTTTAGGAGCCAAACATCACAAGCTTCATCCACCTAGATATTGCCCCTATAATATTTTAGAACAACTAGGAGAAAATGCTTTCAGGTTTGACTTGCCACTACAACTTGGTATTCATCTAGTCATTAACATTTCTCATCTCAAGAAGTATGAACCATCCCATCTTGAAGAAATCATTTCATTTTCTCATCCTAAGGAAATACACATGATTTCTAACTACCATTAGAACAAGATACTCTATCGGATGTTCGCACACATACCACTCTCCATGGCATTATCACCATGTACCTTGTTGGAAACAAAGCCAAACTTTTCACACATGCCAAGTGGTTTTAGGAAGATGAAATTACTACTTCTTTTCAACATTTAGTTTCACAAGTAGAGACACTTGCTACTTCAAACAAGGAGGAAATGGTGCAAAATACAAGGGAAGGAGAAGTCGATCATAGTGATTGAAATAACTATTAGAGACTGGAGAATAATAACTCCTAGATATTAGTGATGAATAAGGTAATTAGATAATATATTATAATAAATGTGAAGATACGGTCAAAGTGAGCCATTCCCTTTTTGTATGGAATGTGACTATATGATTGAGGCGATTCGGTATGTAGAATTTTAATTTTTTGGTGAACAAAAAAAACATTATGTTTTCAACTGTTTATTTTCTATTTTATTATGTACCAAATACTTTGAGGTATCACTATTTTGTAGCAAATACTTGGAGGTATCACAACTCATCTTCAAAGCAAGCTATGCTAGTCATGTTTTCAAATGTCTATTTTCTATTTTATTGTGTACCAAATACTTTGAGGTATCACTATTCTGTACCAAATACTTTGAGGTATCACAACTCATATTTAGCTCAAGCTATGCTAGTCCCACCTCGGTCCTTCATTGTGGAATTGATAATTTTCGGGCATGGTTATTAATACGTTTTAGGAGCTTCAATAAATAATGTCAACTATTTCTATTAGCAATGAGTAACATCATTAGTTTCTATTAACTGTTAATTTGTTATGTTATGTATTTGATGAGATTAAGATGGATTAGTAGTTTCTATTAACTAGTAATTGGTTATTTGTTTAGTATTTGATGAGATGAAAATGGATTTAGAAATTGGTAATTGGCTATGTTGTCTTTCCATTGCCAAATTCTTTCTCCATTGTGCAAAATTAAGATTTTGGAATTTATTTTCTTACATGCTAGGTAAGAGTGACTTTGAATTTGACAATGTCACAACTTTTTGAAGTGATTGATTTTTAATATACTTTAGTGGGATTAGTTTTCTAAATTTAGGTAGTTGAGCCACTTGCATTGAGCATTTTTTAGATACAACAAAATATTTGTTGATAAGTGGTTAGTGGGAAAATATGGAATTTTTTTTGTTAATTTTTATTAATTTTGTTCACAAATTGTCAATAAGAAAATATGATATTTTAATATTTTTTAAAAATAGTTAAAAATATGTTAAATATTTAAATACTTTATGATTTTTTTTTTAATTTAATTTAATTTAATTTAATGAATACACAATATTTATTAACAAATTTCATAATAATATAATGATAATTTAGATTTTCCTTAAATATTTTTATTATTAAAAAAAATTATATTTAAAATATCTCTTTTCTATTAAAATAATATACTCATTGTTTGAAAAATACATCTTCTCATTATGAAGAAAGAGACAAAAAAAATTGAAAATTATTAAAAAAAATTATATTTAAAATATCTCTTTTCTATTAAAATAATATACTCATTGTTTGAAAAATACATCTTCTCATTATGAAGAAAGAGACAAAAAAAAATTGAAAATTATTAAAAAAAATTATATTTAAAATATCTCTTTTTTATTAAAATAATATACTCATTGTTTGAAAAATACATCTTCTCATTATGAAAAAAGAAACCAGAAATTGAAAAAGTAAATTTTCTAAAAAAAATGCATTTTAAATGCATTTTAAAAGGTTGAGATTACATAAAAATGATTATTCATCAATATTTTCATATATTTTCATTATGAAAAAAGAGACAAGAAATTGAAAAAGAAAATTTTGTCAAGGGAGGAAAAAATGCATTTTAAAGTGTTGAGAGGACATAAAGATAATTATTGATCAATATTGAAGTGCTTTATGCATTAAATTATTTTATTTTGATTAAATTCAAAATATAATTATTATTCAATTGAAGTGCTTTATGAATTAAATTATTTTATTTTGATTAAATTCAAAATATAATTATTATTTGAATAATAGATCTTTTTATTAAGAAAAGGAAAAACAATGTATTTTTAATTATTGAGATGATATATAGATATTTTATTGATAAATATTTAATTTTTTTGAATAAATATATAATATATAATATTAATAAATAATTAAATGTTTTGATAAAAAATAAAAAATCTTTTTAATTTTAATTTTTTTTTATTAGAAAATGACATGATAATATTATATGCCCCATTTCGACCAGTTTTAAAATATATTCATTATTTGAAAAATATATTTTCTCGCTTGGAAAAACAACACATTCTTGAGTGTTGAGATTATTGGAAAATGTCGTGATAATATTATATACTCTATTTCGACCAGTTTCAAAATGTATTCGTTATTTGAGAAATAATTTTTCTCACCTGTAAAAATTTGTACAATACATTATCAAGTGTCGAGACGACGACATAACATACTTATTATTGTATGGAAACTAATTTTATAAGTTTAGAAAAATTCAAAATATAAACACCAACTAATCTATGAAGGTGAAATGCAACATTGAGAGAGAAAGAGAAAGCACTTACCTAAACAATACCATGAAGTGGAAATGCAGCGCACTTACCTAAACGGTACTGTGAAAGTGAAATGCTATCGTGCTTATTTGATATATTTATGTTTATAGCCATATACTTATGGACAGTGTATAATTAATGATTTTTTAATTTAAAAATTTAATTTGATAGTTATAAAAAATATTAGCATATTTTTTTGCATAAGATTTAATTGTTNATGCTATCGTGCTTATTTGATATATTTATGTTTATAGCCATATACTTATGGACAGTGTATAATTAATGATTTTTTAATTTAAAAATTTAATTTGATAGTTATAAAAAATATTAGCATATTTTTTTGCATAAGATTTAATTGTTCATAATTTCTTTGCATTTATGAATGCGTTAACTTGTTTATTTTTCACATTTACTTAAACAGTACTATAAAAGTGAAATGTAATAATGAGAAAGCAGGCGGTCCTCTCAAATCAAAGAATAGGATTTATTGTTTATTTTTCACATTTACTTAAACAGTACTATAAAGGTGAAATGTAATAATGAGAAAGCAGGAGAGGGATTCTCTCAAATCAAAGAATAGGATTTATTGTTTATAATTTCCTTGCATTTATGAATGCATCAGTTAACTTGTTTATTTTTTCACATTTACCTAAACATGCAATAATGAGAAAACAGTTGTCCTCTCAAATCAATGAATAAAATTCATTTTTCGTATTTTCGTTGCATTTATAAATGCATCATTTAACTTGTTTAAGTTTTCAGATTTAGGTAGAGAGGGAACTTACATGGACGAGATGATGTGGAAGTTTCTAGATAGCATCTTGACAAATCTATGGAGGTGACATGCAATAATGGTACGGTTGGAAAGAACGCTAAACTTCACTTCTTAGACGATAACATCTGGAAGTTCCAGATGCCATGTTGAAAAATCTGAGGAGGTGAAAAGCAATAATGTGATGGCAGGAAAGAGCGCTTAACTGCACTTGTTATACGATAACATGNGGTTGGAAAGAACGCTAAACTTCACTTCTTAGACGATAACATCTGGAAGTTCCAGATGCCATGTTGAAAAATCTGAGGAGGTGAAAAGCAATAATGTGATGGCAGGAAAGAGCGCTTAACTGCACTTGTTATACGATAACATGTGGAAGATCCAGATCGAATGTGAGAAAAAGTTACCACCAAATCAGTTAATGGACAGCGGTAAATTTGAAATTTCAGGCGTGATAGCGATCCTTCACATCTCTATAGACTTTCTGACCCGAATCTTGGAATCGTCACGGTTCGCAAGTGCAAGCAGCTGGTTATATACAGAAACGCCGATCCAGTTTTCCTCAAGTAATAGTGTTGTATTGCACTTGTGAAGCTGGTTGATAATGGGAGAAAGAAAACCCCATGTAGTGGCCGTCCCGTCCTTGGCTCAGGGCCATCTCATTCCATTCCTTCAGCTGGCCAAACTTCTCGCTTCGTGCGGGGACTTGGCGGTTTCGTATATAACCACCCCGGGGAACGCGAAACGCCTCCAGCCTGAGGTCGAGCGTTCGAATCTGGACATCCGGCTGGTATCCATTCCCATGCCTCCTATAGACGGGGTGCCCCCGGGAATCGACAGCACAGACAATGTCCCCATGCACATCGTTCCCTTGCTCTTTGCTTCTTCTCACAAGCTGGCGGGCCCGTTCGAAGAATGGTTGGATCACCAGATGAATAGTAATTCGGCTCCTTCTCCAGTGTGCTGCATCATTGTCGACATGACTACGGGATGGGCTCGCCGTTCGGGTGCCAACTTCGGTATCCCCAGCGTCGTTTTCTACACGTGCGGGGCGTTCGCCATGTCTCTCATGCACTCCATCTTTAACCGCACGTCGCAGAAGTGCGTGGACGAGGAGGAGTTCTTCGAGGTATCGGAGCTCATCTTCGGCCTCAAGCTGCGCAAGTCCGACTTGACGGTATCGTGGCGGGATCCGGATTCTCATCCCCTTTGGAATTTTCTTAGGGAGGAGATTAACGGGAGCATGGAGGGGCGGGGCATACTTATCAATACGTTTTACGAGTTGGAATCCCGAGGGATCGATTACATGGGGAGCCTCACCGGGAATCCTGTGTGGAACATAGGTCCCCTGCTTCCTCCCGGTCTTTTAGACAAGACATCGATCGATCGCGGAAAGATTAGAAGCCGGGGCAAGGCGGCAGATATCGATGAGGACGAGTGT
Source organism: Picea sitchensis (assembly GCA_010110895.2). NCBI lineage: Eukaryota > Viridiplantae > Streptophyta > Pinopsida > Pinales > Pinaceae > Picea > Picea sitchensis. Next base: position 74,911 of record SNQJ01S0000779.1, on the reverse strand, counting down.
TTGCAGTGGCTAGATTCTCGGCGCCCGAATTCAGTGGTTTTTGTGTGTTTGGGGAGCCAATTTTTCCTCAATGACAAGCAAATCAACGCGCTTGCTTCGGGCTTAGACGCTAGTGGGCAGGCCTTCATCTTGGTCATCAGATGTCCTCAGATGGATCCGAAAGCCTGCAAAGAGACCGACGTGGGCCTGCCGGGGGGATTCGAAGAGAGGACCAGAGAGAGGGGGCTGATCATACGGGGGTGGGCGCCTCAGCTCCTCATTCTTTCGCATCCTTCCGTGGGCGCTTTCCTGAGTCACTGCGGGTGGAATTCTACGCTGGAGAGCATCAGCGCGGGAGTCCCCATGATCACGTGGCCCATGTTTGCAGAACAGCCCTTCAACTCCAAGCTCCTGGTGGAACGTCTGGGGATAGCCATACAAATATGTCTGGATGTGAGCGGTGTTCCGGGTACAGAGGAAGTAAGAAGAGCTGTCATCATGCTTTTGGCTGAGGAACAAGGAAAGACCATGAGAAGGAGAGCCGAGGCGCTGAGTAAGCATGCTAAAATCGCCGTGGACAGAGGAGGATCTTCGTATACGAATTTGGAGTCTTTTGTTCGAGAAATGCAAAAACTGGATCGCAATCCCGCTGTGTCGCCTCGCATCAGTGCATACAATGAATGATTAAACTGTTGCATGTCTCAGAAGGGAGTGGGAATAAAGAAACTATGGGACTTGTCACACCTCGTCCAGAATTGCCTATGAAGTTCTTGTTAAGTTGCAGATTTTATAACAGTGGGATAGCTTATGTTGAGATTTTATGTGGTAATTTATGTAGTTGGAGATATTTATGTTTGGATTAGGTAGGAGATCTTTATGTCTGGATTAAAGTGTAAGATTGTCTATTGTTAATAATTCCACGTATATAGAAGTGGACTGGGAAATCTTTATGTTTGGATTAAGTGTGAGAAGGGGAGATCTTTATATTTGGATCATGTTTGGATTAAGTGTGAGATTTTATGTCAGTAAATAATTCAATATATAAAAGTGGAGATCGTTTATAAAACATATTTACACGCAGCTGCCTGCAAATACCAATCGCGGAGCTTATTGAGGGATATAACATTAAACCCTAAGCATTGTTCGAATGAAAAGTTTCGTTAATTGAATATTCTCTTCACTCCTTGGGTAAATAAATAACACTTAGATCCTCTCTCGACCTTTCGAACAATGTATTTTTAAAACTAATACTAATGTACATTTA
>SNQJ01S0000779.1:48885-65923 GCA_010110895.2 Picea sitchensis | reverse complement strand
AGCTTGTTTTCCGCTGCATTTTACAGTTTCAACTTATTTCCTTATTGAATAGAAAACCAGTTTTACTGTATCTCTCTTATTCTGTTTTAAGCATATTTTAATAATTTGTATTCATTTCATTCTTCTCATAAAATCTATATCAGTGGTATCAGAGCGGTTTGCTCCTTTTCATCTTAATGCATGTCCTCAATGAGGTCAGGGTACAAAGAATTGAGTCTCGAGATTTTTTCTCTTGAGGAAAAAAGATCTCACATGCCCAAGCGACATCTCATGGAAGGAGAAAAAAAATATGACAGGATAGGAGATCCTTTCAAAATGTTGCTTGAGGAAGCCCTCACGCAACAGAGGAATGAGTTAATGGATAGTTTCGCGCAAATCCTTCGACGACTACCAACAGGTGACACATCTTCCTTAAGCAGAGGCACCTCCCCCTTCAAGGTATAAATCAACTTCGATATTACTATATTTGAAGGTCATATAGACGTAGATGTTGTAGACAACTGATTGGATCTATTAGAAGGGTATTTTTCTGTCCGTAACCTTTCGAATAGAGACAAGATTACTTTTGCACTCCTCAAAGTCATTCCCCATGTCAAAGATTGGTGGGAAACTTTCTGTGAGAAAAAGGAAATAGAGGAACCCTCATTATTGACAGTCGTGGCCACCTGGGAATCCTTCAGGGATGCTATTAAGGAACAATACTACCCTGTCAGAAGTTATGATGACTTGTATACCAAATGGACCACACTATGGCAAGAAAGAGACCAAGCAGTGCCAGGGTTAAAAAATATCTTCCATACCTTGCGCACCAAGATGGGTATCAAAGATTCAGAGTGATATTTGGTGCTCAAGTATCGTGGTGCTTTGCATAGATACATCCATAACAAAATGGAAGTTTTGGACATCTCGTCCTTGGGCACGACCTACCGATATGTCATTAAAATCAAGCAAAATATCAAACAAAAGACGTGACAATTTGGGCCTAGGAACCCCTCACATCAAAATCTAGGAAGGGGCGGCCCCAACCCATAGAATAAAGGACAGAACAAAGATGGACAATATTAGGAAAACTAGTCCAAGAAGTAAGAAAAGAAGGACACCATAAATCCAAAGAAAGATACCAAGAAGTGGTGCGACTTTGATAAGAGCCATTGGCATAACACTGATGACTGCCACTCAAAGCAGTCGTTGGTGGCTGAAGTGAAAGCTTCTGAATCAGATGCGGGTTCTGACTCTGAGTCAGAACCAGAAAGGGGAAGACAAATCATTTACGTGGAGCCTAGTGCCACCGTTGCTACCACCAAACTCCAACCTGGTGAACCAGACGAGCCAGAAGAAGGTGAGCACCTCTTCCATTCACAGATGTGGGTAAAAGGAACCCCGCTGCACTTCATCGTTGACAGTGGTAGCCAGAAGAAACTCATATTAGTAGAGGTCGTCAAGCGGTTGGCCCTGCCGACAACCTCACACCCACAACCCTACACCATTGGATGGCTCCACCAAGGAAGTGATCTCCACGTCAGCCAATAGTGATGACTGTCATATGACATCAAGCCCTTCAAAGATGAGGTATTGTGTGATCTTTCTCTTCTCGAAGTTTGTAATGTTATTTTGGGCCAACCTTATTTATGGAAACATCATGTTGTATATGAGTCTATGCCTCGTAGTGTTATTATTACTTTGAATAGGAAATTGTACAGGATACCAAAGGCAACCCCTCCTAGTGCTATTTCCTTGATCTCTACCAGGCAATGCAGGAAGGTCATCTCTCAGATCGGGAAATTTGTCTTCTTCATGATTCGCTCTCAGAGTGAACGAAAGATCACAACCACATCTAGGGCCTTCGCGACCGATATATCCAAACAACAGAAGGAAGTGGATAAGGTCGTGGAAAAATACTTAGATATCTTATCCTCTCCTACCGGGGTACCTCTGCACTGCCAGGTCAAGCATCCCATCAATCTGATCCTAGGCACACTTCTACCCAATGGGCCAGTCTACCACTGCTCTCTGCTAGAAAACGAGGAGATCAAGAGACAAATCCAAGAACTTCTCCACAAGGGGAACATACGTCCCAACTCATTGACTTGTGGGAGCCCAATCATGCTAGTGCAGAAGAAACATGGGACCTGACGACTCTGCATTGATTACTGGGCCCTAAATAAAATCAAAGTCCTAAACCGATACTTGATTCCCCGAATCAACGACCTCCTTGATTAGCTCACAGGGGCCAAATAATTCAGTAAGATTGATATGAAGTCTAGCTACCACCAGGTCCCAATAGAATAGACATATGTATGGAAGACCGCCTTCAAGTTAAAAGAAGGTCTTTTTGAATGGTTAGTCATGCCCTTTGGTTTGACAAATGCTCCAACAAATTTTATGAGGATGATGGACGATATCCTATGACCTTTCACCAATACTTTTGTAGTGGTGTATCTGGATGACATCCTCATCTACAACAAGACTTGGGCAGAACACCTGCAGCATATTCAACAATTTTTTCACACCCTGCGACAACACAAACTATATGGAAACTTGGAAAAATGCTCCTTCAGCATGGACATGGTCCATTACTTAGGCTACATCATTGATCGACATGGTGTGCATGTGGATCCATCCAAGATCCAGGTCATCCGTGACTGTCCAACACCAACCAAACTCACTGAACTTCGGAGCTTCTTGGGCCTCACCAATTTCTATCGCGGGTTCGTGTTGGGATTCTCTCATATCACATGGGCCCTCAGCCAAGTAACCAGGGGTGGAGGTAAGGAAAAATTTGTGCGGGGTCTGTCCCAACAACAAGCCTTTGATGACTTGAAGAAACGTTTGTGCTCATCCCCAATAATTTCATTACCGGACCTACAACATCCCTTTGAGATCGAGACAAATGCTTCAAACTATGCTGTGGGCATCGTTCTCACTCAACACGGCCACCCCGTGGCATATAATAGTGAGACACTATCAGATGTTGTCCATAATTACACTACTTACGACAAAGAAATTTACTCCATTGTGCAAGATTGCCACCAATTGAGACATTACATTCTTTGGAAGGAGACAGTCATCCACACAGATCACAAGCCACTACAGTTCAAGCAGACCCAAGGAAAATTGCAGAATGACCGCCATGAGAAGTGGTCTACATACTTACAGTAGTTCCACCTCAACATCAAGTATAAAACATGAATTACCAACTGAGTTATTGATTGCCTCAGCCAAACTCCAGTTGCGGCACTCACCATGGTGCTAGATTCTTGTGGCCACGAGACCTCCGGATGGCCCCACCTTTACGAGACAGACCCTGAATTCTCCACCACCTACCAAATGTTGGGCGCCAACTCAATGGTCACTAATTTCCATCTTCAAGATGGGTTGTTGTGTCATCTGGGCCATCTCTGCATTTAATCAAGCGAGTGTGCGAAGCTGATTTGGGAAGCNGACACTTTAACGTCGAAAATACAGTGGTAGTGTTGTAGAAACATTTCTACTTGCCGAAACTTTGACAGGATGTCAAAAAGTATATCAGGTTCTGCGTCGTCTCCGCTATTGCCAAACCAACCACTGAGAAACCGGGTATGTACACCCATCTTCCTAAACCTGACAGGCCATGGGAATCCATCTCAATGGAGTACATGTCGGGCCTCCTGTCCACCAAGAGGGGAAATGACTGTGTTTTTTTGTTTGTTGATCGCTTTTCCAAGATGGCAATTCTAGCCGCCTGCAAGAAGAACATCACAACATAAGCCACTTCCAAGCTCTTATTTGAACGAGTATGGGTACATTTTGGGATCCCACAAACCATTATCTCAAACCATGACAGTCAGTTCCTTAGCACATTCTGGTCGAGACTCTGGTCACTGTTGGATACTAAGCTCACCAAATCCACTGCCTTCCACCCCCAGACAGATGGCTAAATTGAGGACGTCAATCAACTGATTGTACATATCTTGCGCATGTACAATTCAAAACACCCTCGCACATGGGATGAGAGTCTTCCCTATGTCCATCATACAAGGATGATTTTAAGGATGGAGATTTATTTTAAAATGTAGAAACCTTGGATAATCTTACTAATACTTCATATGCCAACTATAAATGTTTGGTGATATTTTTGTAAAAATATTCAAATTTCTAAGGATTTTGTATAGTTTGTATAAAATTTTGCCAATTTTTAAGGTAAAATAATTTTATTCTATAGAATTTGGGCGAATCATTTTTAGAATGGTGAATTGTTTTTTGGGAAAAACCATGGAAAATTAGTGCATGAGAGAAATTTAGCCCCTAAAATCATCCTTGCCAACATAGCTACAATCGAGCCCAACTAGCCACAACCCTTTTTAGGTGTGGTTGGGATTCCAACCATTGGGCCCCATGGGTGTTGCACTACCCCTGGTGACCACCTCGGCCGAATAGCCCCCTGCTCCACCATAAGCTGACAAAGACACTCGGTTCATTGAAAGGATCTAGCATATCCACCAACAGGTTCATGATATTCTACATAAGTCTAATGCCAAGTATAAGCAGCGCCATGATCAACATCGGTTTCCACATAAGTTTCAGGTGGGAGACAAAGTTTGGTTGCACTTGCAGAAAGAATGCCTTACAGGGCCCCATCAAAAGCTTCTCCCACTTCGTTATGGGACGTACACCATAACCAAGGCCATGGGTGACAATTATTTTGAGCTCAACATTCCCCCTTTCCTTGGCCTGCACCCAATCTTTAATCTGGCACTCGACATATAAGGATCCAACTTTATCGAGTCATCAAAGGAGGGAAGCTCCTGCACCAAGGCAAGTGGCTCACCCAAGGCCAAATTCAATAGAAATTTCCTCATCTGATGGGAAAAATCAACATAATGGAGAACATTTATTCCTAAGTAGGGATTATTGATCTAGGTGGATATTGGTGGCCACCCACCTTTTCCAATTCGCTCAAAACAATTTTCTGGCAATTTTGGCAATTTACTATTTTTAGCTTTCCAGGGCCATTTTGAGAGCCTAAATGAAGGTTTTTCGGGATCAAGCTTCTTAATCATAGTTGGGGGCTGTGATTGATCCCCCAAAATGAATCTCCTCGACGATACCTTTCAAACTGGCTATCGTGCGCTTAAAACAAAGATTGTATGCAAAAGTTACGACTCTAGGAAGTTGATGTACTAACTTACCCAAACGGGGCCCACATGACTTTTGGCGCTTAATCTCCTAGGGTTAGGTTTTTGGATGTATAGGGTTTTTGAAATTCCTGTTTATTGTAAAAATGTCTTAAGAGCCTCATTGTAATCATCTTCTTGTGAATGAGCATAGCCGTCGCATCTCTTCTTAGAGATAACCCGCCACCATTCCAACAAGCTTGTTTTCCGCTACATTTTACAGTTTCAACTTATTTACTTATTGAATAGAAAACCAATTTTATTGTATCTTTGTTATTCTATGTTATTCATCTTTTAATAATTTGTATTCATTTTGTTCTACTCATAAAATATGGATCAAATCATCTCGGAGAGATGATTCAATATGATTTAAGTAAGAAAAATTTTGATGCCCCATCCCTACAAAGGGTACTTAGGGGTCGGGTGTGTTACAAATTGGTATTAGAGTGTGGTTATAACACTTGGCCTTCTTGGGCTCATGAACGAGTTGCTTAAAAATATTATTTAAAGAGAATCTTATCTAAAGAACTTTTAGGGGTGACACCCTATCTTACCCCTTTCCTAAAAGGCTTAGTTAAACCTCTACTGAAGAAACAAATGAAATTTTCTACTGATGTGTGTGTTTGGAAAATATGAACTGCATGTTGTTCATGAACTAGTAGAACATTAACTAATACAAAATGTTTTATCATCACTCAAGAAGTCAATAGACTTCAGGAAAAATATAGCATAAATGATGGTTACACACCATGAATTGGGGGAAATCTCCCACAATAGAGAGAAAGAATATGATGAGAGGAGAGGCGTGGAAACACCTCCGGATATGGATGAAACTGTAAGAATCCTCATGGAATAATTATAGAGTTGTAAGGATGAAAATGAATGATTGATAAAAGAGCAGGAAAAGCAAACTGGAATTAATGTATTCCTACTGCAAAGCTTATCATATATACAAAGGCAGTTGCAGCATGGACCAACAACCACTCATGTGGACATACATCATACAAAGAAAACTCAAAGTCCACTTGAGATACAAAAGAATGTCACTGAAAGTGGCCACACAAGGAGGATCACCTCAAAGAAGCCCCAACATGGAGCCAAGAGACACTCGTTAGAAGAATCCTCTGGTGATGAAACTGACAACTCCAAGGAATCATCTAGTAGAAAAACTAGTTCACATTCCCATAGGAAAATAAAGAAGAGGAAACATTCCAAAATTCATGACCCTGAAGATTTCAATAAGGCCAAACCACCCACCTTTGATGGAGAAATGAAGAAGGGGGTCAAAGACGAAGTTTTTCTGCTCAACTTGAAGAAGTACTTCATAGTCCATGACTACTCTGAAAAATTTGAAGGTTTGAATAGCCATTTTTAACCTAAATGGAAAGGTCTTCATTTGGTGGGAGGACCTTAGGAATGTGAAAGGAATCCACAAGAAGGACTTTCCATGGAAACAATTTGAGAAATACTTCAAAAAGAATTTTGTATCAGAGAAATACTTTGATGGGAAGACCAAGGAGTTCTATGAACTCAAGTTGGGATAGCTCACCATAGATGAATATATCAATAAATTCCTACAAATGATAAAGTATGTATCCTACATAAAGGATAAAAAGGTAAAAATGCAACGATTTATTAGTGGGATACCTTGGTCCTTCTGGGTTAGTATTGAATTTGATGAGCCAAAGACCTTAGAACACACTATCCAGAAGGAAAGGTATTTCTATGAGAAGTTCAAGAACAAAACAGAACCTCACGAGGACTAGAAGAAGAAGAGTAGTTTTGGATTCAAGAAAAAGGGGTTTAAACCCTCAAGATTCAAGAGCTATGGGAAAGGTTCTAAGATGAGCCTTCCTAATAAAAGTTTATACCAACAAATGTTCCCCTCTCGGAGTGGAAATAAACCCTTTGGAGCAACCCCAGGTAAGACTGATAACACAAAAAGAGAACCCTTGAAATGTTGGGGTTTTGGAGAAGAACATATGCTAAGAGACTGCCCATATAGGAAGCAAAACATTAGGAGGGTCTACAACATCCAAGAGGCTACCACAGTCAATGATGTGGCTAGGAGCATGCCACATATTTATGTAGTGTTGGATAATAAACAAGCCGACCACCAAGCTTCAGTGGTGGAGATAGAAGGTATGATTGCCAACCATCTAGTTTCCATTTTAATTGACTCTAGTTCTAATTGTAGTTATGTTGCCCCTCAAACTATTGAGAAGTGTAAATTTCTACAAGTTAAACATGTTAAATCATGGTTGGTACAACTATCCACTGGAACCAAAAGAAAAGTAACAGAGTTCATACCAGCATGCCAATTCGTTATGAGTGGGTTTCCCACCCATGTGAGCCTAAACATACTTCCTTTAGGATCTTATGACCTGCTAATGTGCATGGACTGGTTGGCTGCCCATAAAACCAAGTTGGACTGTTACAATAAAAATTTGGAGTGTGAAAATGAAGAAGGGAGAAAGGAAACCCTACAAGAGATTCAAAACCCTATATCAGTGAGACAAATATCAACATTCAAGTGAAGAAGTATTGCAGAAAAGGATGTCCTTTGTATGCAATATAGGTGTTGGAATCTGTTGAGGACAACAAGCCAATCCTAGAGGACCATCCCATATTGAGAGAGTATAAATATGTGTTCCCAAAAGAGGTACCAGGTCTACCTCTAAGAAGAGATATTGACTTTTAAAGAGAACTTTCACCAGGAGTGGTGCTAGTTTCTAGAACACCCTATAGAATGAGTACACCAGAGCTAGTTGATATCAAACTACAACTAAAGGAAATGATGGAAAAATTATACATCACACCTAGTGTGTTTCCATGGGGAGCACCGACCTTGTTTGTGAAAAAGAAGGATGGCACACTTAGGTTGTGCATAGACTATAGGCAACTCAATAATACAACCATAAATAATAAGTATCCCTTGCCAAGTATCGATCACTTGTTTGACCAATTAAGGGGTGCTACCATTTTCTCCAAGATTGACTTGAGGTCTGGATACCATCATGTCCTAACTATGGATGAAGACATCCAAAAAATATCGTTTAGGACAAGATATGGTCACTATGAATTTGTGGTGGTGCCATTTGGGATGACCAATGCACCAACTACTTTTATGTGCTTAATGAATATTGTACTCAGTAAATTCTTGTACATATTTGTATTGGTTTTCATTGATGATATCCTAATCTATTCTAAGAATAGGGAATATCATGAAGAAAATATCAAGTTAGTTATTCAAGTACTAAGAGAACATCACCTCTATGCTAAGTTTAGTAAGTGTGAATTTTTCCTTAAACAAGTCCATTACTTAGGCCATGTTATTTCCGAAGAAGGGGTGGGAGTTGATTCTGACAATATCAAATCCATTATGGATTGGCCTACCCCAAAGGATGTATCTGATATTAGATCCTTTATGGGCCTAACATGATACTATAGGAGGTTCATAAAAGGATTTTTCAAGATTGGTTGCCAAATCACTTCCCTCCAGAAAAATGGAGTTAAAATCATTTGGACATCAGAATGTGGATAGAGATTCTAAGATCTGAAATACCTTCTAACCAATGCACCTATGATGAAGATTGCAGACCCAAAAAAGGAGTTCCTTGTGTGTACAAATTCCTACAAGGAAGGACTTGGAGAAGTCCTTATGCAAGAAGAACATGTAATTTGCTACGAATCCAAAAAATTGAGTGAGCATGAAATCAATTATGTGACCCATGATCTAGAATTGGCTTCCATAGTGCATGCTTTAAAAATGTGGAGGCATTACCTCTTGGGTATAATATTTGTGCTTATCACAGACCATTGTGGGTTGAGGTACCTGTTTTATCAACCAAAACTTAATGCTAGACAAACTATATGTAAGGCTATCCTTAGTAAGTTTGATTTTGAAATCAAACATATTAAAGAAAAATAAAATAGGGTGGATGATGCCCTTAGAAGAAGTGTGAAAATGATTCACTTAGAAGCATTAAGCACCTGCAAATCAGATTCAGGGAGAGAGTCAAGAGTGCACAAGAAACCCATGCATTCTTTGAGACTGTAAAATCATACTTAGAACAATATCCCACAGGGATGAAGTACGTAGGTTATCAAATGTTGAATGATGGCCTACTAACTTACAAATGTAGGTGGTATATCCCGAATTGTGATGACTTGAAGTGGTTCATGATGAATGAACTACATAAAATACCATATACTGGTCATCCTGGTTATCATAAAATGGTTATGACCACTAGGAAACTGTTCTATTGGCCAGGACTGAAGAAGGACATGCTAATTACTTGGATAAATGTCTAGAATGTCAGTAGGTTAAGGTAGAACAAAATCATCCAACATGGTTTTTGTAGCCCCTACCAATTCTAGAATGGAAATGGGAAACCATATCCATGGATTTCATCACCAGATTACCAAAATCGGCCAAGCAAAATGATTCCATAATGGTAGTGGTGGAAAAATTTAGCAAGGCTTCTCACTTCATTCTCGTCAAGTCAACTTGCAAGGAAATAGATATTTCCAGTATATTCATGAAAGAAATATTTCAGTTGCATGGCATGCCTAAGGAGATCATATTTGACAGAGATACACAATTTACTTCAAGCTTTTGGAAATCTTTAATGACTAGTTTTGAGACTAAATTGTTGTTTAGCACAACCTATCACCCTCAAACGGATGGACAAATAGAGAGGGTAAACCAAGTATTAGAGGAAATTTTAAGGATGCATGTAATGCATCAGCCTAAGAAGTGGGAAGACTACCTACCACTGGTATATTTTTCCTACAACAATGGCTAGCAAGAGTCATTGAAGATGACCCCTTTTGAAGCCCTCTATGGTAGACAGTGCAAGATTCCAATCAGCTGGAATAATCCAGTAGATAGAATTACAGTCGAGCCATACAAGTTGAAAGAAATGGAACAAAAAGTAATTTAGGTAAAACAAAATCTAAAAATAGCTTGGGATAGACAAAAAATCTATACATATAGAAATAGGACTCCTAGAGAGTTAAAAACAGTGGATCGTGTGTATCTCCGAGTTAGACCCAGGAAAATCTCTTTGAGGATGGGAGCTTGTGCCAAGTTGGGACCTTGGTATTATGGACCCTTTGAAATTTTGGATAGAGTGGGACATGTAGCCTATAGGATAAAACTTCCTCCCACTATGAAGGCACATACTGTCTTCCATGTTTCGTTATTAAATAAATATGTACATGATTCTAATCATATTATAGACTGGTCTATGATTCAGGTGGAACCAGAGGAAGAATTCCTGTCAGAACCTCAATGCATAATAGACAGGAAGGAAACCCCACTCAGGAAAAAAACCATTTCATAGGTCAAGGTGCAGTGGAAACACTTTGGCCCAAGATGAAGCTACATGGGATATGGAGGATGCCATGAAACAAGCATATCCATGTTTGTTTACTTCTATACATACAGATCACATCAACAGATAGAACATTGAGGATGATGATCCTTTAAGGGGGATGGGATTGTAATACCCTTGTTTCCCCCATTTTTTAAATATCACTATGACTGGCCAAGAGACTATGGAAGACTAGATATGTGTGAATGTTTGATTTGATGAACCTTTGTATAAAAGGTCAATGTATGTATTTTATGTTATTAATAGAAAATGAATAAGTGTTGCATGAATATAGAAAGGGGGGTTTTCTAAGATAGACCATGAATTCTATCAAAGAGATGGTGAGGGGAACTAAAAATGGTTGAGATGACCCTCTCCCCCCACTAAACCAATACCTTATTGGAAATAATGGCTTAGACCTAGAACAATTCTCTAACCCATAAATGAATTACCAGTCAGAGTGGTAGTTGGAAGAGTCCTCCTCAAGAGTTAATGAGGAGATGGGGAAGAGTACCCATCTGAAAGACTTCCAAACCTGACCACGATATTGAGATTCTGACCCACACAACCTTACTGAGGAAGGAAAGAAAGAGGTAACTCATGCGCAGAGGCAAGAGAGAGAATAAAAGAATATCTACGAAGAGAGAAGAGTCGAAAAAAGAGAAATCTCGAGAAGAGAAAAAGAGCGGTTACAACTCTCTGGTTCGAGCAAGAAATGATAAATAAGCTTGTTTTGGGCACAAGAAGTGGCTGGCATGGTTTTCGTTACAAGCTGATAAATGAGGATGACCACTGATTGTGGAAGTAATCGTGTAGACCTCCTTGCTTGGTATAGAGAAAACCAGTTTCCAAGACCTAGTGGGAGGAGGAGAGTGACCTCTGTCCTTGACTGTCTTTGAGTAAGAAGAGATAGTCTCTCTCAGAGCATTGTGGTCTAGCTCGAGGGTGGCAGTGGTAAATCTGTCAGGATTGGTTGTGCCTAGGGTTGGGTGGAAACAAGAACCCCTTTCAACAATCGCTTCACGGTTTCCGGTTTTTGATAAGTATCTTCATAATCTGTGTATTGAAATGGAAATGATGGCTGAATACATATATTTATCTATCTATGAATGATTTCTATATTGAATGAATAAGGTATATGTATGTATTATATCCCTATGAACTCATTCTTTTGAATGGCCATCTAGTTTCCTTCGTTTAGCAGTTAAAGAGTCATGGGGTGTAAGCTTACAAGAGGGTCGGGGTAGGATTTATTGGAATGTTTAGGTCTTGTCGAACTCTTGAATCTACCCTAGTAGGAATTTCAATTTCAAACAATGTGGAAGGAGGGAACCTCCTTCAATATCTACACTGTATGACCAAGGGATCATGCCCATGTACTTAACCCATTTACGGCTATAGGAATTAGTGCATAGCCCACAAGAGTTTCCAGACGACCCATGTGGCCAAGGTCTGGGAATCCTACGTTGGGTACGAAAGGAGTTAAGCCTCCTGGATTTGGAACTCTGGGAGTTTAGAGCTCTGGAGTGTTTCAAACCTGCCATCTATAAACCGACTAAAGGAAAATGATGGTTGTGGCTACCCACAAGGTTGATTGACACCTCATGGTTTCCTTATCCAAGACAGATAGACTTTCCCCAACATTAAACCTTGATTCATTCAGTTTTCATGAAGAAACACAAGCCACTAATTAGAGAGTATTAGGATTCCCCTTAGTCATTGGATCTACGCTGAGACAACTTCGACAAAGCCCCACTTCGGGAGAACAAATATGCTATAGCATCAAACTCCTCGAAGGTCATAGCTACGAAGTGAAGAGAGCTGTGGGATTGGGGAGTTCATTAAGAACCCGTCTTAACCATTCGATCATATAGAGAAGGGACTCGCGTACCATACTTCGGCGACAGGGATGATTTTAGGGGATAAATTTCGCTCATGGGCTAATTTTTAACAATTTTTCCCAAAAAAAGATTTTCCATTCTAAAAATGATTCACCCAAATTCTATAGGAAAAAATTATTTTACCTTAAAAATCACAAAAATTTTATACAAACTATATAAAATCCTTATAAATGTGAATATTTTTACAAAAATATCGTCAAACATTTTATAGTTGGCATATGAAGGATTAGTAAGATTCACCAAGGTTTCTACATTTTAAAATAAATTTTCATCCTTAAAATCATCCCTGTTCGACGAAGTCCTACTTCGGGAGAGTGGAGCAGCCATAAATTCGAAACCCCCAAAGGCATGAGTTACGAAGTAACGAAGTTCGTAGATCTAGGGGTTACGTGGATACACTGTGACCATAATATGGAAGGAATTGGAAGGTGATCAGTCTGGGGTGATGTGGTATGTAGATGTCACCTAGGGTGACGTGGACCCATGTTTGACGCGCCACATGTCACTTGGATCTAGACGTTTCACCGATCCTACATGTCCATTAAGACGTGAGTGTCACTCACTATAGGGGCCACATGTCCTCTCTTCCTTTCCACGTGTCATCTATGGAAATTACTTGTTTGGTCCATGTGGTGGGAGGAGTGTTCGGGACCCACCTGTATTGATCATCGCATCTAGTATGCCACCTCGTTTGAGAGTGGACTCTTCAGAATTTTGGGACTTCAGGAATCCAGAGGTATGTAATATAGTGTAGAGGGTGAGTTTAAATCCCCAAAGGCCAGAGCCATGATTCGATATTTTTATAATTTGAGACTCCAGAGTACATGCATGCAAAAAAGAAAAGGGATGTTTAGTGCGGAAGAGTCGAACGTTGAATTCTCCTCTAGCTGTGTGTTAGATGGGGATTAAGTTTCACCATTGTTTTGGATGATGGATGGACCATACCTGCGGGAGGTAGGAACCATTGTAAATCAAAGGTTGGAATAGAGACTGATAATAGTCGTCAGAAAGCTATGGGCGAGTAGAAGAGGATGAATAATCTTGGAGATATGATTCGAGATTATTTGAGTAAGCAAAATTTTGATGCCCCATCCCTAGAAAGGATACTTAGGGGTCGAGTGTGTTACAAATTGGTATCGGAGCATGGTTACAACACTTGGCTTGCTTGGGCTCATGAATGAGTCTCTTAAAAACATTATTTAAAGTGAATCTTATTTAAAGAACTTTTGGGGTGACACACTATCTTACCCCTTTCCTAAAAGGCTTAGTTAATCCTCTATTGAAGAAAGGAATGAAATTTTCTACTGTTGTGTGTGTTTGGAAAAATATGAATTGTGTGTTGTTCATGAACTAATAGACCATTAACTAAAAGAAAATGTTTTATCAACACTTAGGAAGTCAATAGACCTCAATAAAAATACAACATAAAGAATGGTGACACACCATGAATTGGGGGAAATCTCCCACAATAGAGAGGAAGAATATGATGAGAGGAGGGCGGTGGAAACCCCTTCGGATTTGACTAAAACTGTAAGAAGCCTCATGGTAGAATTATAGAGTTTTAAGGTTGATAATGAAATGCTGATAAAAGATAAGGAAAATCAAACTGAAAATAATGCAATCCTACTACAAAGTTTATCAGATATACAAAGGTAGTTGCAACATGGACCAACAACTAGTCATGTGGACATACATCATACGAAGAAAACCTAGATACAACCCGAGATAAGAAATAATGTCCCTGAAAGTGGCCACACAAGGAGGAGCACCTCAAAGAAGGCCCAACATGGAGCCAAGAGACACTCATCAGAAGAATCCTCTGGTGAGGAAACTCACAACTCCAAGGAATCCTCTAGTAGAAAAACTAGTTCACATTCCCAGAGGAAAATAAATAAGAGGAAAAATTCCAAGAGCCATGACCCTGAAGATTTCAAGAAGGCCAAACCACCCACCTTTGATGGAGAAATGAAGAAGGGGGAAGAAGAAAAAGTTTGGCTACTTGACTTGAAGAAGTACTTTAGAGTCCATGACTACTCTGAAAATTTGAAGGTTCAAATAGCCATTTTTTACCTGAATGGAAAGGCCTCCATTTGGTGGGAGCACCTTAGGAATGTGAAAGGAATCCATGAGAATGAATTTTCATGGAAACAATTTGAGAAATACTTCAAACAAAAGTATATGTCACATAAATGATTTGATGGGAAGAACAAGGAGTTCTATGAACTCAAGTTGGGGCAACTCACCGTAGATGAATATATCAATAAATTCCTTGAGTTGATAAGGTATGTACCCTACATAAAGGATGAAAAGGTAAAAATGAAATGATTTATTAGTGGGATACCTCAGTCCTTCTAGGGCAGGATTAAATTTCATGAGACAAAGACCTTAGAAGACACTATTCGGAAGGCAAGGTATTTCTATGAGCAATTCAATAACAAAAAAGAACCTCACAAGGACTGGAAGAAGAAGAGTAGTTCGGGATTCAAGAAAAATGGGTTTAAACACTAAAGATTCAAGAGTTATGTGAAAGGTTATAAGATGATCCTTCCTACTAAAAGTTTATACTAGAAAAATTTCCCCTCTCAGAGTGGAAATAAACCCTTTGGAGCAACCCCAGGTAAGACTGACAACACAAAGAGAGAACCCTTTAAATGTTGGGGTTGTGGAGAAGAACATCTGCTAAGAGATTGCCCATATAGGAAACATAATAGTAGGAGGGTATGCAACATCCAGAAGGATACCACAGTCAATGATGTGGCTAGGAGCATGCCACCGATTTATGTAGCCTTGGATAATAAACAAGATGACCACCAAGATTCAGTTGTGGAGTTAGAAGGTATGATTGCCAACCATCTAGTTTCCATTTTAATTGACCCTGGTTCTAATTTGAGTTATGTTTCCCCTCAAACTGTTGGGAACTGTAAATTGCAACAAGTTAAACATGTTAAATCATGGCTGGTAAAACTAGTCACTGGACCAAAACAAAAGTAACAGAGGTCATACCATCATGCCAATTCGTTATGAGTGGATTGCCCACCCAAGAAAACCTAAACATACTTACTTTAGGATCTTATGACCTGTTGATTACCTTGGACTAGTTGGTTTCCCATAAAACCAAGTTAGACTATTACTATAAAAATTTGGGGTGTGAAAATGAAGAAGGGAGAAAGGTAACCCTACAAGGGATTCAAAATCCTGTCTTAGTGAGACAAATATCAACACTTCAAGTGAAGAAGTATTGCAGAAAAGGATTCTTTTTGTATGCAATACAGGTGTCAGACTCTGTTGAGGATGACAAACCAAGCCTAGAGGATCATCCCATATTGATAGAGTATAAATATGCGTTCCCAAAAGAGGTACCAAGTCTACCTCCAAGAAGAGATATTGACTTTTCAACAGAACTTGCACCAGGAGCGGTGCTGGTTTCTAGAACACCCTATAGAATGAGTACACCAGCGCTAGTTGAGATCAAACTACAACTAAAGGAAATGATGGACAAATGATACATTAGACCTAGTGTGTCTCCATGGGGATCACCATCCTTGTTTGTGAAAAATAAGGATGGAACACTTAGGTTGTGCATAGACTATATGCAACTCAATAAGACAACCATAAAGAATAAGTGTCCCTTACCAAGGATCTATGAATTGTTTGACCAAATAATGGGTGCTACCATTTTCTACAAGATTCACTTGAGGTATGGATACCATCAGGTCCTAATTAAGGATGAAGACATCCACAAAATAGCCTTTAGGACAAGATATGGTCACTATGAATTTGTGGTGTTTCTATTTGGGATGACCAATGCACCAACCACTTTTATGTTCTTAATGAATAATGTACTCAATAAATTCTTAGAAATATTTGTATTGGTTTTCATTGATGATATCCTAATCTATTCTAAGAATACAGAAGAGCATGAAGAACATCTCAAGTTAGTGCTTCAAGTACTAAGATAACATCAACTCTATGCTAAGTTTAGTGAGTGTGACTTTTTCTAGAAACAAGTCCATTACTTAGGCCATGTTATTTCTGAAGAAGGGGTGGCAACTGATCCTGACAAGATCAAAGCCATTATAGATTGGCCTACCCAAAAGGATGTATCTGATATCAAATCCTTTATGAGCATAGAAGGATACTGTTATCACTGAAATTTCGTCCGCACGTGGCAACAAGAACTCCACATCATCAAAACAGGACTGGAGTCATTCATGGCATAGGATTAATGCCACAACATTGAAAAAAGGGTAAAAAACTATAGAAAATGAACAAAAATTTGAAGGGCGCTTTACATCATCTGGGTGCGCGCGCGTATGCGCGTAATAGCATCGTACAAAGCGCGCATATGTGCACAAGGCGTGGTTGTTGGGCAAGAAACCCGCGCGCCTGCTAAACGATGCATTTATTGAAATTGGTCGGCCTCCCAACCATTAATGGATCAGCTCCCAAGTTGATTTGACACAAAATCCGAGCTCAATCCTCATGGTGGGCTGGTCAAAGACCTAATTGTGCCCTAAAGAGCCTCTTTTCACATTCAAAAGAGGTCACATAATAACCCAATGATTGGCTATAAAAAGCCATGAATGACCACCATTTTCTCAAGGAA
>SNQJ01S0000779.1:14160-25698 GCA_010110895.2 Picea sitchensis | reverse complement strand
CCCCGCTGCATTTTATTGTTGATAGCGGAAGCCAGAAGAACCTCATCTCAGCAGAGGTTGTCAAACAGTTGGGATTGTCGACAACACCACACCCACAACCATAAAACATTGGGTGGCTTTTCCAAGGACGTGATCTCCGTGTCAGAAAACAATGTTGATTTTCATATAGAATCACACCCTTCAAGGATGAGGTATTATGTGATGTTGTCCCACTGGATGTCTGTGATGTTCTCTTGGGCTAACCATATATGTGGAATCACCATGCTGTTTATGAGTCTCGACCCCACAGTGTCATTGTTTCTCTGGGGGGTCATCTCTACAGAATACCAGAGGTAGTTACGACTACTGTTTCACCTAAAAAGTGTCGCAAGGTAGTAACTCATACTACAAAATTTAGCTTCTTCATAATCTGTTCAAAAGGAGAACAGAAAGGACACTGTAACCACTACAACTTCTCCCCAAGAACCTTCTATCCAACATAAGCAGGTCGACAAGGCTGTAACAAAGTGCACAGATTCATTATGCACACTATCCTCTCATGTATCTTGACTTATTGAACAGCCTCAACATCAACAAGTTCATGACAGACTTCAACAAATTAAGCATCGCGATGTCTCCAGCAAGGCAAGCAACTCACCAAGATGCAGATTAATCAAACGCTTTTCCCTCTCCCCTGGGAAATCAATGAAATGGATACCATTGCTTCCTAAGGAGGGAGGATTGATCCAGGTAGGTTTCGGTGTCCACCCACCTTTTCCAAATGGCTTAAAACAATTTTCTGGCAATTTTGGCAATTTACTATTTTTAGCAGTTTTTAACTTTTGGGGCCATTTTGAGGGGCTAAATGAAGTTTTTTTGGGATCGACCCAAATTAAAAATATTCAAAGGAATTATTAAGTCCCTAAAATTAATCTCCTCGATGATACCTTTCCAATGGGCTATCATACACCTAAAACGAAGATCATATGCAAAAGTTACGATCCCGAGAAGTTAATGTACTAACTTACCCAAACGGGGCCCACATGAATTTTGGTGCTTCATCTCCTAGGGTTAGGTTTTTGGATGTCTAGGGTTTTTTTGGAATTCCTTTTTATTGTAAAAAGGCCTTTAGAGATTGTAATCATCTTCTTGTGAATGCGAGTATCCGTCACATCTCTTCTCAGAGATAAGCTGCCACCATTCTAGTGAGTCTTTCACTCTGTATTTTTACAGTCTCTGTACATTTCTTTCATTAATAGAAATCTTGTATTACTGTATATCTATGTTTATGGTTGCATCTCTGATATATTTCTGCTATATTATTGAGTATCTGCGATATCTCTGTTCATTTCTTTATTATATCTCCACTCTCATTTCGTGCCGAAAATAATCCAGATCAATAGGGTTTCTTCCCTTTCTCTTCCTACTGGTCCCTTCTTTAGAAGTACTGGTGGGTGACAAAGGACTTGCCTTCTATTATAGAGGAGTTGGTGCTATATCCAACTTGAAATGAGAGGTAACCACAAAATGTTCCCATGATATCTCTTTCTTACCCAATTCCTTAGAGACTAGCATTCTGATTAATCCAGAGTGGAAAAGGATAGAATCCACATCCTTAGATTTGGCTTGAACCCTATTTGACATTTTGCCTGTGATTCTTAACATTTAATAGGGAATATTCATCTCAACCTTACTAGTAAAATTCAACAACAACCTTATGTGGTAATGGAACAATGTGTTAAATATCCCTTCACAAGTAAAATATCTCTGTATGATCTTCAATAATTTGTCAAATTGTTCAACCAATTGACTTCTTGGCATACTCTTAGACAATTCATTGTCTTGATATTCAGGTTTAAAGATATCCTTAGCAAAGGATGAACTCAAAACCACGGCCTTGAACCACTTTTCACTTGTAATGGGGATCCCTGTTGTAGCTGAGATAGAGGCTTCAATTACCTCAAATTCCAAATCCCCAACCTTGGTTTTCCTGCCATAAAAATGTAATGAAAACTATTTTTCTACCTCTAGGTGACATCTCTACATGTTCTGATAGAAAGAGAGGCACCCTAATCTCTGAAAGGCCTCTCTTGCCATGGGCTCTGTATAAAAAAGACGCATGTCCACTGGTTCTGTCCTAACTATCTTGCCTCCTTTATGTGCTTTCTTCGATTTAGGGGTCTCCATGACTCAGAATGAGGGATCTTGAAAGGATTAAGGGATGGTAATGATCAGGAAGGCTTTGAATGGGGTTTCAAATATACAAGGCTGAACCTATGCAACCAAGTAAAACATTTTATTTCGAGATGAAAGGAGGCATGGGAACCAACGAGAGGTTAAGAAACGCCTCTGGGTAGCACAACACATACGCAGAGGATAGACTAGTAAAGAGCTTGCAACTTCAATGGCTAAGGAAGGAAACAATAATCCAACTCATATATAGGCCATGAGGTTTATAGGTCTAAAAAAGAGAGGAGGCGAAGCTATCATACAAATATGGATCATTTAATGTTGTGCAAACTTAGCAAACCAAAACCTGAGCACAAACTTCCTGTAAAAATTTAATATGCAGAGGAGGCAACACTGGATACCTGTGTAGTAGACACCTATTGAGATCTTCAACATAATATTAGGATGAAATTTGAGAGAACTTCGGCTCTGGAATATTTCTCAACATCATATTTGGTTGACATGCGGCCGCCTTATCATAACTTACAAATTTGCACAGCGCAACGCTGTTGAGTATTTCAAATTAGAAACTATTACCAAAGCTCATAAATGCAATATCTTTGAAGGAATATTTAATCAACTTCTGGCACTAAAAAAAAGGGACATGACATCAGTCGTGGCAATCATGTCTCGAAGTGGAAGTGTGATGAACGTGATAGGTGCTACAAAACTGCCTGATGAATAGGTAGTGCATCCACTTCAAAATGTGATTAGAAACGTAAGAGAGGACGTTGAGGTATGCCTATGAGGTCATGAGTGAGGAGAGAGGAGTGTCACCTCAATATAGTCATGGGAGGGATCGACCTAGGACAAATCATGAAGGGGACCAAAATAAAACATGATCTAGAAATGGTTTAAGGATCAAAAATCAATTTGAGGATCAAATTAGAGCTAAGACTAAAATACTTTAATCATCCAAGGGGTCCTACCAATCATAAATTTTAAAGGGATTGAGACCTTAAAAGAAAAAATTAAAATCTAAGGCTTAAAAAAGGATTGCAAACAAACTAAAAACACCCAAGGAAATTTAGTGTGATAACATTGGCTCCATAGGGGATGGCATGCCCCCTGCAGGCTGCCAAGAATGAGTAGATTCAATGCCTTATCCTAGGGCTTTGGGGTCAGTTATTGAAACAAAAATAAAAATAGAATGATATTTACAATGACATGAAGAGCCACTCAAGGCTCAGGAAAATTACTTTTTCAGGAAATGCCCATTGACAGGGTCAGCAAAAACCTATTCATTCTCTATATTCTGCAACTTGAAAGTGTTATTAGAGAATACCTAAGATATTTTGAAAGGAACCATCCATAAAGATTCAAATTTACCGTGCTTGCCTTTATCCTGCTTAGGTGCATCCCATTTGAGCACCAAATCACCCAATTGAAAGTCGTCTTTGCTCACCTTTTTGTCGAAAACCTGGTTAATCTTCAGTTGATGGTCAACTGCTTTGTCTACAATCTGCTCCTAGGTCTACTACACTTAAACCAGCGGCTGAATCCTTTTGATCATATGATCAGGTTCCCCTTGATAATCTTGGAATAATTTTTCCATAGGTAAGGCAAACTGGGAAGGAAAAACTGCCTCAACTCCATATACCAGCTGGAAAGGGGAAAGTCCCAAGGACCTTTTCACTGTCACTCTGTCAACCCATAGAGAAAATTTGAGTTTTGAATCCCATGCCCTTTTGTTATCCTTTAACAGATTTTTAATGATATTTATAATGCTTTTGCTCGAGGATTCTAAAAGACCGTTTCCTTGTGGATAGTAAGGGGTGGAATGAATCAAAGTGATCCCAAACTATTCACAGAACTATATTAATGGTTCAACCTTGAATGATGTAGCATTATCAGTGACGATTCTGTCAGGACACCCAAACCTTTCTATGATGTCTTCCAGGAAACCAATGATCACTCTATGTGAAGCATTCCTTGTGGGAATAAATTCAATCCATTTAGTAAAGTAAATTGTAGCAGTCAAGATCCATCTATGTTGACCACTGGAAGCGGGATGGATTTCCCCGATAAAATCTAGGCCCCACTGCTGGAAGGGTCCCGAGGCTGCCACAGGCTTCAATGGAAAAGACTTAAGTTGCTTCTTTCAGGAGAACTTCTGACACTTAGCACAGGCTCTGATCTTAGCACAAACATCAGTGAACAAACTGGTCCAGAAGTACCCATCTATGAGGATCTTGTATGTCGTGGTTCTCCAATAATGATGCCCCCCACATAAACTATCATGGAAATCAGACATAATCTTTTGGGCTTCTTGGGGATATAGGCATCTCAAAAGAACTCCTAATGGATCCTTCCAATACAAAATTTGATCAACAAGGAAATACTTTATTGATTTGAGTTTCAAGGCCCTCACCTTATTCTTTTCCATACCACTTGGGGGCTGTAAATTTTGCAGAAAAAATATAATGTCTTTGTACCAGCTGCAAATTGTCCAATGTAGAAATGACTTGAGGACCTTTATCATTCATCTCATCCTATTGGTTTTCTGAACATGAGTGAATGAAATTAACCCCCAATGCTGAGAAATTTGATTCAGCTAAGAGCTTGGCCAAAATCTGGCCTTTAACCAATTTTGTGCACCTGATATCGAAATCAAATTCAAGTAGTTTAGCAATCCACTTGCTTCTTTTTCCATCTATATCAGGATGAATAATAATTTCTTTTACAACAGCCGATGGGACATAAGCAATAACTCTTGAATGCAAAACATAAACTCTGAAGGACTTAAGAGCTTTAACCAATGCATAGGCTTGTTTGTCCATACTGTCATATTTTAGTTTTGCATCTCTCAATGCCCTACTGAAAAAGACAATGGGATGCTCTAAGCCTTCAACATTCTTCTACAATAGGACTATTGCTACTATATCAAAAGAGGCAAAAGAAAAAATAAGAAAGTCCTTGGAGTTGTCAGGGCTGACAAGAACCGAGGCTTCTATCAAGGATTTCTTTATTTGATCAAAGGAATCACGAGAATCAACAATCCATTTGATTTCACTATATTTCCTCAACATAATTGTGATATACTTGATCAACTTAGCAAAATTTGACACAAATCTTCTCAAAAACTTGATCTTTCCCAGAAAAGATTGTACCTCTTTTTTAGATCTAGGAAGTGAAAAAGTTTGTATAGCCTCAACCCTCCTGGAATCAATCCTTACCCCTTCAGCTAACACAATATGCCCCAATAATTTTCCTTCTTTCATGGCAAACAATGATTTTTTAGGATTCAAGGAGAGGCCAAATTTTCTGCATTTCAATAAAACTTTTCTTAAGTGATCACAGTGTTCTTTATCAGACTGAGACTACATTGTTATGTCATCTAAATAGATAACAAAAAAATTATCCTTTTCTCCAATAAATTCTATGTCCATAGCTCGCTGAAAAGTTGCCCTTGCATTCATCAAACCAAAGGGAATCTTGGCATACATAAATGTCCCCCAAGGAGTGGTGAAGGTCGTCTTCTCCCTGTCTTCTGGAAAAACAGATACCTGATTGTATCCGGAAAATCCATCAACCATAGACATCTTGGTTGCTTCTGTCACCTTCTGTAATATGTGCTCCATCTTGGGTAAAGGATAATTATCTTTCTTTGAGCTCTTGTTCAGATTTCAGAAATCAACACAAAGTCCGATTTCTCCATTCTTTTTTCTTACTATGACCAAATTGGCTACCCATTCAGAATACCTCAAGTGAATGATAAATTTTTCATCTAATTTTTTTTTAACTTCTTTCTCCATGACAGGAAACAACATAGGATTGATTTGCCTTAACTTTTTCCTGAAGGGTTTGGTGTTTTCTTTTAATTGGATCTTTTTCTCTATTATGCCTATGTCATAAGTTCTGATATCTTCATAAGTCCAAGCGAATACATCAGCAAATTCTTTCAACAACTTAGTGTATTCTTCCCTCTTCTTTTCTGATAGGATGATTGATAGTTTGACATATTTTGGATCCCTTTCAGTGCCCACATTTCACTCATTTATATATGCATCATCAGTGGATACCTTCCCTTTCAATGCCACATCATTCTCGTCAAATAACATTTCCAAAGGAACTAGTACCTTTGCTATATGATTACTAGGCAATTGCACAATATGATGATTAGCAATTTTATTGAGGAAAACATCAGCATGAGGAGTGACTTCTGAATCAAGATCTTGATCAATGTGTAATACATAAAATTCATCAACAGTATCAAGAAATTTTTTAAGTTCTAAATCATCTTCGAACACCTTCCAATATTTTACATTGTCCGATATAAAAGGCCTATATTTGACTTCTACATCATACTTTATTTTTGGTGGTATAGGAATTCTGAAGTTGCTTGCTGATATAGCCAAAGAATCAGCCATAGTATTCTCTTCTCTAGGGATGAATGATATATTAAAAGCAGAGAAAAAAATGTCCACCAAATCCCACACTTCATTTCTGTAAGATCTAAGCTTAGGATGCTTTGTCTGATAAATATTTTCAATCTGATGGACTATCAATTCAGCATCCCCAAATACTGGTAGCTCTCCTATCTCCATGTCTTTAGCTGCCCTCAAACCCAAGACAAGAGCCTCATACTCTGCCACATTATTAGTAGTCTCAAATTCTAGTTTATATGACAAAGATATAGTTTCTTGAGTTGGTGAGACAAACATCACCCCATCACCAACACCTTCCTTGGAAGAGGCTCCATCAAAGAACATCTTCCAGACAAAAGTGGTTAGAGGAGGCTCTTCAGAAAAGTTAATGGAGCTTTTTCTGATTTCTAATGGGGCTTCCTGGGCATCAGTGAGCTGCAAATTACTGGATCCCAGATCTATATCAAAAGCAAAAACACGGTGATTGGTGGGATTTTCTTCATCACTAATGATGTAAGCCAATTGAGCTTCCTTGTAAAGTCTTCTATGCTCTCCCCCAAAACCATGAATAGTAGCATAAGAGAGATCCATTTGAAAGGTTCCCCCAAATCTTTTTATCTAGGATATTGACAAGATCATACCAAACTTGGGGGGAACATCAACAACTATGATATCCATAATTATACTCTTCATGGGAAACTGAAAGAAGGTCACCACCATATCCTTAATGACTCCAAGACACTTGACTTTTCTAGAGTCAAAAAAATATAAGTCATGATAGGTCTTTGTGACTTCTAACCCAAGTTCATCCATAACAGATTTTGGCATAAGATTGTGGGATGCCCCTGAATCCATGAGACAATTGTGTATCACCTTATCATGTATATTCAGTGAAGTATAGAAAGTTGGGGATGAGTCATCTCTGTCTTCTATCAAAGGACCTAAAATCACTGTTGTTTTTTCATCTTGCAGATTTATGGAATCAGTGGAATTTGGAGATGATTCTAGTTGTAACATTTTGGATAAATATTTTTTAAAATCCTCATTTTTTATCAATTCCAAAAAAGGTACAAGGATCTTTATTTTTTGGATCTCATTCTCAAAACTGAAGGAAGGGGAAGGCTTCAAAATCTCTTTGGTTTTAGGAGGAGGATATCTGATCAGAACTTGTGGCTTTTGAGAGTCTTTTTCCTTGCTGCTCACTATCATAGCCTTGGCAAAATATTATTTCTAAACAGGCTGATTAGGGGCATCAATTTTTTCTACATTCTTCTTAGATCTCATATTATATCTACTAGGATTTTCCTTTGCTTTCTCTCCCTTGTTTAACTCATTAATTTGAATATCCATTAAAGATTGCTCATAAGAGGATTGAGTCAAGTGTGGGGATGGTGAAGTATCACCTAAGCAGTGAATCTCATGATCAACGTCAACCTCCTCTTCTTCTTCAACAACCACTAAATTATTTTGCAAAGGATCTTATACCCTCTTATCATCTCTCTCTCTATTTCTAGGATTCCTAGGAAATATTTAGGGAGCATTATTTGATCTCTTGTAGTTATGTCTGTTATCATTTCTTTGAGCATTTCTATATGTTTGTTTCCCTTCTTATTTTAATTTCTCAATTTCAGTGGAGAGAGATTTTACTAATTTGGTCAGCTCATCTACTTGAGAATGGACAACAAAGGAATCAAAAGTTTAAGCTTCATCTTTGTTTTTTCTCCTATCCCTATCAGATTTCCCTCTGACCTTATCTAATGCCACTATGTTGGATTCTACCTCTAAGGCAACATCTTGCATGTGAACCAAAGAAGGTGACCTTCTTTCTCTCAAAAGGAGGCAGAATTAGGAATCAAATGCACTGGCATAAGTAATTTTTGCCATGGTTCCAGTAGGTTTGATCTCATCATGGATTTTCTTGTACATTTTGTTAATTATTTTAGAAAAGTTAGAGACAGACTCTCCTTCCTTCCTTTTCAAAGATCCAAATTCAGTGATGTAGTACAAAAAATCCTTTTTGTCACCCCGATGCCTCAAGAAGGCTTCATCCAATGCCTCAATACCAGTAATGGATGCAGGGGCCAGACCCCTGAACCACTTCCTAGCCTCACCAAACAATCTTTGGACGAAAACCCTCACCCAAACATCTTCATTTTCAATGTTTTGGTTATCTGCATAACTGTAGAAAGCAACAAGATGTTCCTTAGCTGTTGCATCTTCTTCCCCCATGAAATTAGGCATGTATTTCAAATAATCTCTAGGGGGAAGAACATTCAGTGGCTGAGGTAAGAGTAGAGGATCATATTTTGCAGCCACTATGGCATCCATCTTATTTGCAGGGGGGTTAACAACTTCCATTTGATTTTGGATTCTTGGTGAATAAGAAGGAGAAGGAGACTTGACTATGTGACGCAACCCTGCCCTCGATGGCACGGCCACTCCCACCAGGACCTTCTCTCCCTTAGGCCCAAAGAACAACAGAGGTTCTTCAAATCCCTTATCGGGACCTTTCTGCACCCACAGAATATTCTCCTTACGGTCCCCCTTCCTTCTATCGGGTTCTCTTATCGGGAGATTCCTTATCGGGAAATCGGAACTTACGATGTCGTAAGTTCCTTACCTCTCGCATCCCTGATTCCCAAACTCCGTTGGCACCTTCTGCACCCTTTATCCCCCCCCAGGCTAACTCTTTCGCATGTGACCTACTGGTCCCCGGGACCGTGTCCTTCCCCACTTATCGAGATTTCAGATTTCGCGAGAGTTGAATGCCAAGAGCTCGTACTCCTGGAGTCTCCGATCCCCGATGCCCGATGCCACCTGTCCTCTCCTCAAGACAAGGCTCAATCCTCCGACACCTGTCCTCCACTGAAAGCTATGGATGTGGGGCTATCGCGTTTCGGGACTTCGCGAATCCTCCTTTCGTGAGCTTCTCGTCACCGAGAACCCCGAAATGCTGAACCCCGACTCCTGTAGATCCTTCAACACGTGCCCTTCAGTTCAATGGCTCTGATCAACTCGGGAAATCGCGGATCGCGATTTCTTTGTGCTCAAGTTCCACGACACTGGAAACCCCGATGCCCAGAACGCCGACTCGTCATGATCTCTCTCCATGTGTCCTTCAGATCAACGGCCCTGATCAAATCGGGAAATCGCGGATCGCGATTTCTCAATGCATAAATCACTTGTCACCAGGATTCCGATATCCCGATAGACAAAATGCCGACGGCACCTGATCTTTGGCCACCTGTCCCTGTAGATGGACGACTCAGCTTCCTCCTCAAGATTTCGAGAACTTCGATGCCCGACACCTTGTCCTCTTGGCTCGCGATTCTCAGATCGCCGATTTGCCGATGGGCAACCTCCCTGTTGGTCCCCCTTGATGGCACTAGATGATTGCCACGTGTCCCTCAAATGGACGATCCTGATTACGTCCGGATTTCGAGACTCCTCCTATCCCGTTTCCAATGTCCTCGGGAATTCTGATTTCCCGATGCGTCAAACGCCGATGGCGCTTGATCATCTGACGCCTGTCCCTCAGATGGACGGTCCAGATCTCGTTGTTGTTTCGAGACCTGAGTGGTCCCGATACCTGGTGCCTCGGATCTCCAGAACGGATGATCTCGTGACACGTGCCCCTCCTCAAACGGATGGCTCATATTTAATCTCGGGACTTCGGAAATTTTGAAGTCCCAGTTCTCTTGTTCTCAGGACTCCGATTTCCCGATCTTCGTCCGATTCTTGACACCTGTCCCTCCTGAATGGACGGCTCTAATTATATCAGGGTTTTCACCTGGGATTTCCCCGATCTCATATCCACGGGAATGCCGATGTCCAGATGCGCCAAACGCCGATGGCGCTGGATCCCCGCCACGTGTCCTTCTTCCAACGGACGGTCCAGACCCCGTCGGGATTTCGCGACTTGCGCTGTCCGGATTCTTGTGACCTCGATAATCCCGAATTCCCGAAGGCCGATATCCCGACTACTTAAACCCTATGCAACTTCTACCGATATGATGACTGTCGGCGATCTGGTCTGAGATCTGATGGCTCAGATCCTTTCTCCCGCGCGCTCCTCCTCTTGAGGTTAAACCGTGCGCTACTTGTTCCGATCCAACGGATGACGGGATTTTTTCTGGAAATCCGATGCCTGTCGGGTCCTTCCTCCTGTACGCTCCTCCCGAGCTCCCCCTGGTTTCTTCTTCATTCCCAAAGGCTTGGACCTTTGCGTTTTTCTCTCCTCTTGTGAACCTTCAACTTGAGTCTCGCTGGTACGTGTAAAAGCGCTGCCCTTCCTGAGATTCTGTCCTTGGATCCTCAATGGATTCCTTGACTCTTGCGCTCCTGCAGAGTCTCCACACACACACGGTGTTGTCTCTCCTGAGATTCAACGAATACTCAGCCCCCTTGGGGGATTTTGTCTTTCTTCTCCCTCCGATGGAGAATATGGATGCCTCTTGCTATCCTTCTGCTCAAGCGACCTTCTCGCTGAGTCTTCTGGGTATCCAGTAACCCAGTGAAAGCTCCATCAGTGGATGCTTCCTTCGGCTTCAGAACTCAAAGAGTTTCCTTCACCTTGTGTATGTTCACAACCTTCCTCAATGCCGTCCTGGTGGAGTCTCTTCTCCCGCAGAACATTCAGTAGTTCTGAGTTCCTATGCACCTTTTCCACCTGCTCAATGCCCTCCTAGCAGAGCTCCTCGGAATCCTCAGTGATTCTGGTATTCCATTAAGAACTCACCGCAGAGTTCTTTCTCTCTCTACACTCCTGTACATACGCTCGATACCTTCTTGGTAGAGCTCCTACAGAACTCCCAGTAAAGGCTCTGTCCACAACAGTGTCTCAGCTACACTGCCTTGACTATTGAGGTGTTCAGCAACCCCAAAGTCGTCCTTCTGTATGAATTTGATGATTCCAGGCTTGTGCTCTCAGCACGTCTTTGTCTGACTCCTCCGAGTTCAGAAG
>SNQJ01S0000779.1:0-14150 GCA_010110895.2 Picea sitchensis | reverse complement strand
TCTACAATAAAGGCCGATCCTATCTAATGCCTGCGCAAAGGCATGGCTTTCCTGGCTCAACAGCCTAAGCACATTAAATTACATTCAATACAAATTCAAAATGAGGTTGCGCCTCCTTTTCAGCACATGAATGAGTGTGCGCTAACGTGGTTGACGGATTGGCATGGAGAGATGCTCCTACATCACTATGTGCAGAGTTGGAGACGAAGGAACGGATGAAGGGGGAGTTTCAGTTTTCAAAATAGAAGGCTGAGTCTGGGAAAATGATGGTAAAGCCTGAGAGGGAGATGAAGTTCCTACTTCTTTGGCAGCAAATTTTTTAACAGAAAGAGGTGTAGAAAAACCTAAAGTAGGGAAATCTTCAAAACCATCAAGACTGAAACACTTCTCAATATCAGGGGAAGAGAAAATATGAATGTTTTATTCTTTCAATTCAGTTTCAAAGGAAGTGTATTCAACATGAAACTCTTCAAAATCAATTTTTTTAGATACTTCAACAGAAGATAAAGGAAGCTTACTTGATAAAACAACTGGAGTATCAAGAGTGGAATTAAGCAATTGACCAAAATCACTTGTGGCAGTAGCAGAAAAACATTTTTGGGAAGATTTTACCTTCTTTATTATTTTCTCTGGGTCAGCCTCAGGTGCTACCAAAGGTAGTTGTGGATTTGATCTCGTATGTTTTCCTTTAGGTGCCAGAGATGAAACAACGGAGTCACCATGTGCAGTTTGCAATCTTCGAAATACTGATTTCTAATGGACCTTTAGAACTAGAATACTATGTCATTTTAATCCCAGGGAAAAGTATTCAAATCGTTCCCCAACAACAACGCCAAGAATGTTATCACTAGGAGTCATCTTCAAATTGCATGGAAGGCAAGCCCAGTACCCATCAATTTATAAGTGAATGTAAGGGTGTTTAAAGGGTCAAATGGAAAAGGACTCAAGTGACAATGTTCTAACTCCGATAACAGGGCTAGCATACACCATCAATTGAGGTCTTGGCTAATTTCAATCAGTAGTTTGGGAATAAGTATGAATAGAGGGAAGACTTGACTGAGAGAAGTGTAGGGGCTGTTGTAAACATCCGGTCAAGAAGAGCCTAAGGAGGAAATCTTCTTAACACAAGATCTTCTTGAACTAAGAAACTAAGGAAGCTAAATAAACATTATGATAACATAATGATCAAACATCCATCATAACATCACCACAATCATTCATGTGAATCATTCAAAGCATGGAAATTTAGCATCAAAAGAAAATAGACTAAAAGAGAAGATGATTTCTATTAGTCAAAAAGTCTTAAGTCTAGTACATCACTAGATCACAGCTACTTCATCAAAATATTACAGTATAAGGGAGCCTTGCTCATCCATCCAAACCTACCAAAGAAAATGATATATATATTTATAACAAAAGGGAGGCAACAACTGGATGTACGAGCTGACCCCCTTCCCTTGAAAAACTATAAACATTTATTTTCTCGAACAACTTATCTAACCATCTATGCTATAAAACAAGAAAATGTTGTTGACTAATCCAACTAAAATTCAAACTGAATTGATTCCCTTTTGCTATGAAGCTCCTTGTGTTCCATGTGTCCTTCAAGGCATGTGGTTGTCTTCATAATGCCAGCTACTATTTCTCTACCCTTCTTCATCATCAATTTATCCAAAAGTTGTTAGCTTGGTCCTCCTAGATCCCTAGTCTTTATTGGCAGCTTCCTTGGGTAGAAAAACTGGGTAGCGCACTACAAGGAGAAAAGGTAGCGCCTGTAGTTAGCGTCACTGTGCTGCATATGTGTACAGACTCATCTCTCTGTGCAATATTAGGTAGCACATGTAGGAAGTGCCTCTGTGCCAACCTTTACCCTTTGTGAAATATTCGGTAGCGCCTTTGTGTTGTGCCTGTGTGCCAATTATTTTCCCTCTGTGAAATATTAGGTAGTGCCTCTTACACTGCGTCTATGTGTAGGTTTGGGTATCATTACAAAAATGCAGCGCCTTCAATCCTTGAACATGTGCATAGTAATCTATGTTTTTTCATGATGACAAAACCGTTTTAATCAAGATCCTTGACTACACAATAGGTAGTGCCTTCTACCAATGAGGAAGCTAGCACTTAGCAAAAACAAAAAACCCAAATAGTCAAGCGCTTAGAATCCTTTATATATGGCAGAGATAATATTTTCATATTGGTTAACCCTCCCAAAAAGATGCATCCTCAAAAATGGGGCTTACCCTTACCAACTATTTTTTCATTTTGACACTTAACCTCATACTCTTTCTGGAAGAAAGAGGATATTCAATTAACACATCATACTTCTTGTTCTTAGCATTGACATGCTTCTTTGGTGTAGTTGTGCTCTCCTTAGCTGCGGGTTTGTCATATTCGATGGAATATTCAACCAACACATGTAGATTTCTTTGGGCTACCTCATTTTGAAAATGCTTCAGCTCTAACTTTAGCTTCCTGTTCTGAGATTGGAAGCCTCTGTTCTTCCTGTAGAGATTCCTTAGATGTCTATGAAGGGGATGGGCCCTCCTTGCTACAAATCTTTCCAAGTCAAGGGTGTGACTGTAACCATCCATGAGCTCTTTCATCTGAGCCAAGTTGACCTTATCTTATGCTTTAAGATGAACAATTTCTTTTCTTACATCTCTAAGCTGCTTGATAAGTATTTTGTAGGTTTGACTGTCAAGAGGAATAATGGCATGTACAGTCTCACTAGGCTTTTTCTTAGACTCCTCTTCCTCTTGCATGGGAAATGGCTTGTCTACCTCATTAGGTTCCTTGATGACTTTACTTTTATTCTTCTTTCTCAGCACATGGGCTTCATATTTTCTTTCAATAGGTTTCTCAATGCCTTTCTCAGAGGTTTCATATTTACTCTCCAAAGGCCTTTTAGTACCTTTATCCTTACCCTTCTGTACAGGGGTTTCTTGTTTCCCTTCAGTAGGCTGAGAACTACCTTTACCCTTCTCCCTATGAATAAGAGTTTCTGATTTTTCCTCCATAAGATTTTCAATGCTCTTACCCTTCTTGTTTTGAATAGGGGGATCAGGTAAGGACTACTCTTTGAAAACCTCCTTAGGAATTGATGACCTTGTGAATGGTCTTTTACCTTTGATTTCAACCACTGGAGGAGAAGAGGGAAAGAGGAGATTCTTCCCTTTCTTGGATGAAACTTTGGTAGAAGAAGACACCTCTTCTAACCCTGGTGGAGGAGGTGGTGAAAAATATCTTTGTGGAGAAGGAAAAACTTCCTCCTCAACCTCTATGACCTACTTGTTGATCTCTAGAACTTGAATAGGGGTTCTTCCCTTTCTCTTCCTACTGGTCCCTGCTTTAGAAGTACTGGTGGGCGACAAAAGACTTTCCTTCTGTGATTGAGGATTTGGTGCTTGATCCAACTTTAAATGAGAGGTAACCACAAAATGTTCCCATGGGATCTCTTTCTCACCCAATTCTTCAGAGACTAGCATTCTGATTAATCCAGAGTAGAAAAGGCTAGAATCCACATCCTTATATTTGGCTTGAACCCTATCTGAAATTTTACCTATGATTCTTAATAGGTAATAGGGAATATTCATCTCATCCTTACCAGTAAAATGCAACAACATCCTTATGTGTTAATGGTACAATGTGTTAAATCTCCCTTCACAAGTAAAATATCTCTGTATGATCTTCAATAATCTGTCAAATTGTTCAACCAATTGACTTTTTGGCATACTCTTATACAATTCATTGGCTTGATATTCAGGTGTGAAGAGATCCTTAGCAAAGGATGAAATCAAAACCATGGCCTTGAACCAATTTTCATCTATAATGGGGATCCCTGTTGTAGCTATAATAGAGGCTTTAGTTACCTCAAATTCCAAATCCCCGACCTTGGTTTTCCTTCTATCAAAATGTAATGCAAACTCTTTTGCTACCTCTGGGTGGCCTCTTTGCATGTTCTGATAGAAAGAGAGGCACCCTACTCTCTGAAAGGCCTCTCTTGCCATGGGCTCTGTAATAAAAAGACACATGTCCACCGGTTCTGTCCTAACTATCTTACCTCCTTTGTGTGCTTTCTTCAATTTAGGGGTCTCCATGACTTAGAATGAGGGCTCTTGAAAGGATTAATGGATGGTAATGATCAGGAAGGATTTGAATGGGGTTTCAAATATACAAGGATGACCCTATGCAACTGAGTAAAATGTTTTATTTCGAGATGAAAGGAGGCAGGGGAAGCAACGAGAGGTTAAGCAACACCTCTGGGTAGCGCAACACATACACAGAGGATAGACTAGTCAAAAGCTTGTAACTTCAATGGCTAAGGAAGGCAACAATAATTCGACTCTTATACAGGCCATGAGGTTTACAGGTCTAAAAAAGAGAGGAGGTGAAGCTATCATACAAACATGGATCCTTTACCACTGTGAAAACTTAGCAAACCAAAACCCGAGAACAAACTTCCTGTAAAAATTTAATATGCAGAGGAGGCAACACGAGATACCTGTGGAGTAGACACCTGTCAAGATCTTCAACACAATATTAGGATGAAATTTGAGAGAACTTCGGCCTTGGAATCTTTCTCAGCATTGGATTTGGTTGACATGCAATTGCCTGATCAGAACGTATGAATTTGCGTAGCACAACGCTGTTGAGTCTTTCAAATTAGAAACCGTTACAAAAGATCATAAATGCAATATCTTTGAAGGCATATTTAATTGACTTCTGGCACTGAAAACAAGGGACATGACATCAGTCGTGGCAATCATGGCTCGGGGTGGAAGTGTGATGAACGTGATAGGTGTATGGAATTGCCTGATGAGTAGGCAACACATCCACTTCAAAATGTGGTTAGAAAGGTAAGAGAGGACGTTGAGGTATGCCTACGAGATTATGAGTGAGGAGAGAGGAGTGTCACCTCAATCTAGTCATGGGAGGGATCGACCTAGGGACAAATCATGAAGGGGACCAAAATAAAACATGAGCTAGAAATGGTTTAAGGATCAAAAATCAATTTGAGGATCAAATTAGAGCTAAGACTCAATAACTTTAATCATCCAAGGGGTCCTACCAATCATAAATTTTAGAGGGATTGAGACCTGAAAAGAAACAAATTAAAATCTAAGGCTTAAAAAAGGATTGCAAACAAACTAAAAAGACCCAAGGCAATTTAGTGTGATAACACACATGATGACCATTCTTCCATTGAATATTTTATAGTTGAAAGGTTGTGGAAAAAAAATAGATGAAGAAGGATTTTTTTTTTTTTATATTTTGTCCATGTTGGAAGGTCTTTTTCAAGTATTTTCTTCTACCTTTTATTCCAGTATGGATGCGCTTGGATTATATTTTAAAATTCCTTCTTTTAATATTTTATATGAGCATATTACATGGGATTAATCTATGCACATGCAATTAGTTGTTATTTTTGTATCAAAGAATCAATATCTTATGGGTGATGTTGGAGATATTTCACACTCACACCCACCTAGTAGTTCTTTTTCCTAAGTTTACTAGCCTAAATTGAGGGCGCCATTCATAGATGATAATATTCTCTCCTATATGAGAATATTCCCTCCTGATATAAAGGTTCCACTCCTCTTCAATCATCATTTAGCTATATGTTAGTTAGACTGGTGAAGTTGATTCATGCATGGAAACCTTGGTATTATCACCAAGTGTTGCATGATCACACTCATATCATCACCAATGAAGGTGCAATAACCTTTGGATCATCACTAGGAAGGCTCTACCCATGTGCATGCATGAGATTCTCTCCACTTCACTAGTCTTCACTAGTTAACTGATGAGTGCATGGCCGATTAACTAGGACTAGGTGGTAGTTCATTCTAGTTTCTATCACCGAGTGTCCAACTATCTCTAGATCACTACTATGGCGCATTACCTCAACCATGTATAGTATATCATGTGTACTATCCCATTCTCACATTGAATTAATACAATTCATTATTCTTTTTCTCTCTTTGTTTCTTTAGCAATATTTGTGTGAATTTCTACTAGTTAGGTTCTCTGTGAAGTTTTCACCAAAACTTCACATGGTATGAGAACCCACAGGTTGCTAGGAGAAAGGGAACATGCACTTATTTATAGGTATAGAACATTGTATAAGTCATAAAGTATGGATTTTTCCTCGTTAACTCTTCTTATGCCACACAAATATTTTGAGTGGAAGCTAAAAGACCTACTGCATCTCAGAGGTAGAGGCTTGTACCAAATAACCATGGCTACAGATATGGAACCAATATCAACAATCAATAAATACAAATACTTTAACCTCATGGATGAGGCCTTCGATCTCATTTTCATGTCATTGTATCTCGAGATATTGTTTCATATTGAATCTTGTGCTACTCTAAATGCGATTTGGACCACTCGAGAAGATCTCTTTGGAAAAAAAGACGATATGAGAGGCCACATGCTCCAGATTGAGTTTAATTCATTGGATCTAAGAATATTTGATAATATACACGACTTCTTCACAAATTTCAAGTCCCTTGTTCTTCAGCTAAAGGGATTCAATATTGAAAAATCTATGCGAGAAAAATAAATTATCCTTGTCATTTTGTCAAAGCTTGGTATAGAGTATGCAGTCTTGGTCTCAAAATTCCATACAATCAGGTTCACATCGAGAGAAACTTGGATAATTCCATCACTGGATCTGGTCATTGAGTCCCTAACACATGAGCAAGACAAGCTCAACAAAATGGGAGAAAACAATATCTCCAAAGTACACACACTTGTTGTGCATGATAGCAACAAATCCAATCTGAAGACAACTGTTAATGCTTACAATTTTTATAGTAGCTTCTCCCTTGATAAAATTATTGTATCCATTATTAAATGTGGTCCATATAACTTCTTTTTCAAATCAACAAGTTTGAAGAATCTATCACCACTTTTAATGTTAATAGTATCACACTCAGACAACAACTCTTTTAGACATTTGATTCTTTTTAACAAAAAAAAATTGATCTATTTCATTTGAACCTTAGGGGGAAGGTTTTGATCTCTTCTTATATCTCTCTCAGATCTAGGTGGATATTGGTGGCCACCCACCTATTCAAACTGGCCCCTCTTGACGGTTTTAGTTCAACACATTCTTCTGTACTTCTTTGTAATTATGGGTTCTACACTTACAAGATTGTCTAAATCCTTACACATATTTCAGGTGGAGATTGGTGGATGCCTACCTTATCCAACTGGTTGATTTTGTAAGTTTTCATGTCAGTACATCTTTTTGTACTTCCAGGGTCATTTTGGGGCCCTAAACAATGCTTTTTTGGCTTGCCACAGTCAAACTATAGACACAGTTACAGTTTGAAGGAATAATGTGTAGTTCTCTAAAAGACGTTTCCAACGGGCTATCATGCACCTTAAATGGAGGTCGTATGCAAAATTTATGACCCTAGGAAGTTGAGGTACTAACTTACCCATCGGGGCCCACATAACATTTGATGTTTCATATCCTAGGGTTAGGTTTTTGGATGTCTAGGGTTTTGGTATTCATGAGTAATGTTAAAAATGCCTATGGAGCCTCATTATAATCATTATTCTCAGACAAATGCATGTATCAGCCACATCTCTTCTCAGAGATAACTACAACCATTCGAGCAATTTGTTTCAGTTTTGCAGTTTTACAGTTTCAAGCTATTTTATTTATTCAATAGAAGTTATCATTCACTGGATATCTATTGTTGTTCTCTATATCTCTCTCTTATTGTATTCATTTTGTTCCACTCATAAATCTGGATCAATTGTATCAGAGTGGTCTTCTCTTCATTTATTTTTCTTCGTGCATGTCCTGACAAGATATGGGTACAAGAAGTTGGGACTCGAACCAGTCAAGCCTTTTCCAGATCGTCCACATCAATACTGACAATGACCCATGGGGGATGAAAAGTAAGATGATGGAGTAGGAGATCCTTTTAAAATGTTTATCAAGGAAGTGCTTATGCGAAAAAGGAACAAAATGATGGACAACTTTGCACAGATCCTTCGACGACTACACGTAGGAGATGCATCTTTATCAAGTGACCATGAAACCCCCTTCAAGGTATAGGTAAATTTTTATATTCCATTGTTTGAAAGATTGATAGATGTAGATGTTTTAGATAAATGTTTGAATCTTCTTGAAGGGTATTTTTCGGTCCACAATTTTTCTGATAGGGAAAATATTACTTTTTGACTCCTCAAGGTTGTCCCCCATGTTAAGGAATGATGGGATACTTACTTTGAGCAAAGGGCCATAGAGGAATTTACAATATTTGTGGTCGCCCCCATGTGGGATTCCTTTAGGGATTCCATTAAAGAACAATACTATGTTGTTGGAAGCTACGAGGACCAATACACAAGATGGACCACCCTACGTCAGGAAAGGGATGAGATGGTACCATGTTTCACCAATATTTTCCATACCCTACGCACCAAATACTTTGAATGAAATTTGGTGATAAAATACTATGGCTGTCTGCATATATACATTCAAACTGAAATGGATTTTCTGGGCATTGCATCATTGTGTACGGATTATAGATATGTTGTGAAGATCGATCATAAATTTAAGTAGAAGAGGAGAGAGTTTGGATCTACAAAATCCTCATAGCCGAAGCATGGAAAAGGCATCCCCAACCCATAAAACAAGGGACATATCAAAGATGGCCACTCTCAGGACAACTAGTCCAAGTTGCAACACAAGAAGGGTAATGAGAAGTTAAAGAAGGACACAGGAAAATGGTGTGAATACCATAAAATGCCTTTTCACAACCTTGAAGAATTCCCCTTCAAGAAGTCACTGGTGGTCGAGATGAAATATTCTGAGTCAGAGGCATATTTTGACTCTGAATCAAATCTAAAAGGAGGGAAGCGGATTGTCGATGTCGAACCCAGTGCCACGATCAATACCACCAAAGTCCAGCCAAGCGAACCAAAAGAACCAGAGGAAGGGGAACACCTCTTTCACTCATAGATGTGGGTAAAGGGGGCTCTGCTTCATTTCATTTTTGATAGCGGGAGGCAGAAGAACATGATCTCAATAGAGGTCGTCAAGCAGTTGGACCTACTGAGGAAACCACACACATGACCCTACACCATCGGATGGATTCACCAAGGAAGATATCTTTGTGTCAGCCAATAGTGTCATCTTCCCTACGACACCAATCCCTTCAAAGATGGGGAATTGTGTGATATTTATGCCCTTTACGTTTGTGATGTTCTTTTAGGACAACCATATTTGTGGAAGCGACATGTTGTGTATGATTCTAGACCCCACAATGTTATTATTACTTTGGGTATACAATTGTACAAGATACCAGAGGTAGCATTTTCTACCACTATTTATTTAATCTCTTCTAAGAAATGTAGTAAGTTCATTTCATAGACCGGTAAGTTCATCTTCTTTGTGACTGTGCTCATAGTAAGCAGAAGGTCATCACCATATTCGTGGCCTCTACACAAAGCCTCTCTTTGCACCAAAAGCAAGTGGATGGGATCGTGGAAGAGTATAGAGAAATCTTCTCCTCACCCATTGGGGTACCAATGCACTGCCAAGTCAACCATCCAATTGATTGAACCCTCCGTGCACTTCTTCCTAATGGACTAGTATATCATCGCTCGTTGATGGAAAATGAAGAAATCAATCATCATATCCAAGAGCTGCATCAAAATGGGCACATCATACCCAACTCCTCCCCTTGCGGAAGCCCGATTGTACTGGTGTATAAGAAAGACATAACCTGGTGGATATGCATTGATTACAGAGCATTAAACAAAATCATAGTCAGGAACCGTTACCCAATTCCCTGAATTGATAACCTTCTTGACCAACTCAAGGGGGGAAATTTCTTCAACAAGAATGACCTAAATTTTTGCTACCACTAGGTTCCCATCTAACCAAATGATGTATGGAAGATAACTTTCAAATCTAAAGAAGGTCTCCTCAAATCGATGGTCATGCCCTTTGGCTTAACAAATGCACCAACCACTTTCATGAGGTTGATGGATGATGTATTGAGACCCTTCACCAACTCTTTTGTGGTGGTATATTTGGATGACATCCTCATCTTCAAAAAAAATTGGGAGGAGCACATGCATCATATTCAACAGGTTTTGAGCACTCTGTACCAACCCAAGCTATATACCAACTTGGAAAAATGATCCTTTGGCATGAACATGGTCCAATACTTGGGATACATTGTTGATGAACATGGGGTACATGTGGATCTAACTAAGATCCAAGTCATTCATGACTGGCCATCCCCAACCACACTAACCGAGCTTCGAAGCTTCTTGGGACTTGCCAACTTCTACCGATGGTTCATGTTGGGATTCTCCCACATTGCATGGGCCCTTAACCAAGTGCCCAAGGGAAGTGGTAGGAAAAATTTCACGTGGGGGAAGGCACAACAATGAGAATTTGATGATATGAAGCATCGCTCATGCTCAGCTCCAGTACTCTCCTTTCCTGATCTGCAACAACCGTTCAAGATTGAAATTGATGCATCCGACTATGATTTAGGTGCAGTTCTCACTCAGCACGATAATTCGATAGCATACCATAGTGAGACACTCTTAGATAATGTATAGAAATACCCCACCTATGACAAGGAAATGTAATACATTGTACAAGCCTATCATCAATGGAAACATTACATTCTAGTAAAGGATACAATCATCCACACTAATCACAAGCCTTTGCAGTTCATATAGACACAAGGGAAGTTGCAGAATGACTACCATCAGAAGTGGTCCACCTACTCGCAGTAGTTCCATATCGACATCAAGTATAATACATGGAGCACAAATCATGTCATTGACTTCCTTATTCGACCTCCCATGGAAACACCCACCATCGTTCTCCATTCCTGTGGGCATGAGGCATCTGAGTGTCCTCAAATTAATCAGCAAGATCCAGACTTCGCCACCACCTATCAGATCTTGGGTATAGGAGAGAATGTCACCGATTTTCACATTCAGGATGGACTATGATTCCATCTAGACCATCTCTGTGTTCTTCTAAGCGAGCGTGAAAAGCTAATTTGGGAGGCTCACTATATTCACATGGCAAGACATTTTGGCATGGAGAAAACTGTGGTCGTTCTACAGAAACATTTTTATTGGACAAAAAATCGATAGGACGTCAACAAGTGTATCAGATATTGCACTTCCTATTCCATTTCCATGCCATCCATCAAGAAGAAAGGCTTATAGACCCCTCTTCCTACTCCCAAGAGGCCTTGGAAATCCATCTTGATGGATTGCATGTCTGTCCTTCCATCCACCAAGCAAGGAAGTGATTGTGTATTTGTGGTGGTTGATCGGTTTTCAAAGATTCCCATTCTCACATCGTGCAAGAAGAGAATCACAGTGGAAGATAATTCCAATCTCTTCTTTGAACGGGTGTGGGTCCATTTTGGGATACAACATACCATCACCTCAGATCAGGATAGTCAGTTCCTCAACACATTTTGGTCGAGTCTTTTCTCACTGTTGGACACCAAGCTCACTAAATCCATTTCTTTCCAGCCCCAAACTGATGGCTAGACAAAGGTCGTCAATCGGATGATTTTTCACATCCTGTACATGTACAACTCTAAGCATCCATGTACATGGGATGCGAGTCTTCCCTATGTTCAACACAACTAAAACATGGCTCTCTATAGCTCCACTAACCATAGCCCTTTTCAGGTGGGGTTGGGATTCCAATCCTTAGGTCCCATTGATGTTGCACTACCTCTTGCAACCACACATGCAGAATATTCCCATGTTCTATCTGAAGCTGAAAAATCCACCAGATTCATTGAGTGGATTCAACACATCCGCCAACAGATCCATGAGATTTTACAAAAAGCCAATGCTAAGTACAAGTAACACCATGATCAACATCGAGTACCACACCAGTTTCAGGTGGGAGACAAGGTCTAGTTACATTTGCAAAAGGAGTGCCTTACAGGGCCTCATTGAAATCTCCTCCCACTTAGTTATGGGCCTTACACTATCACCAAGGCTATGGGTAGCAATGATTTTTATCTCAACACTCCACCCTTCCTTGGCTTTCACCTAGTTTTCAATGTGGACCTTCTTCGACCATATTTTCCACCATTATTGGACACCTCAGGGATCACATAACAATTGACACCAACAAAGCTCAACTTTGACTTCATGGAACATGCATCCACTGATCAGATATGGACACACAGGTCAAGGGAACTTGCCAGTAGAGGATCCAACTTTATCGGGTTTGTCAAGGAAGGGGAGCTCCTACACCAAGGAATGTGGCTCACTCGGGGTCAATTCAACAGAAGTTTCCTCACATGATAGGGGAACTCAACAAAATGGATACCATTTATTCCTAAGGGGGGAGGATTGATCCATGTGGATATTGGTGGCCACCCACCTATTCTAACTGGCTCCTCTTAACAGTTTTAGTTCAACACGTTCTTCTGTACTTTTTTGTAATTTTGGGTTCTACACTTCTGGGGTTGTCTGAATCCCTACACATCTTCCAGGTGGAGATTGGTGGATGCCCACCTAATCCAACTAACTTATTTTGGAAGTTTTCATGTTAATACATATTTTTGTATTTCCAGGGCCATTTTGAGGCCCTAATTTATTGGCTTTCCATAGTCAAATTGTATACACAATCATATTTTGAAGGTATAATGTGTATTTCTCGAAAAGACCTTTCCAACGGGTTATCACACACCTAAAACGAAGGTCGTATGCAAAAGTTATGACCCCACGAAGTTGAGGTACCAACTTAACCATTGGGGCCCACATAAACCCACATAAATTTTGGCGTTTAATCTCTTAGGGTTAGGTTTTTGGATGTCGAGGTGTTAGGGACCTAACCCTCATGTATGTAGAACAATATATTTAGATGCAATAAAGGTAAATATTAATAAGGCCTTGTAATAAAGTAGAATAAGTTGAATGTAAGAAGACCTAATAGAAGCTTCCGCTTCTAGAAGGATCTTCCTCTAGATGGTTATTTTGATAGAAATATTTAGTATAAATAGGAGTTAAGGGTATGAGAACCCTAGCTTGGATATTATTGTAATAGAGCTCTGCTCAACTGGAGGTTGCCCCCTTGAAGAGGCCCATGAACATTGCTCTCAGAATCAAAGTGTTATTTCTGGTGTTATTTTGATATCATTTCAGTGTTATTGTGGTGTTGTTCTGATTGTATTGTTGTTTATCTTCCATTTCTAGCATTTTATTGCTATTTTGCATACTTTTTATATCTGGAATATTACAAGTGGTATCAGATCACTTTCCTCGACAGAAATTGTGGGTTAATTTTTTTTTTCCAGGGTAGAGACGTATTCTGGCGTCTTTAAGCTAAAAATATATGTCATTAAGAACATAAACCTGTGGTTGAGGGATTCATACACATAGGAAATACAAGTGGTACTTAAGCGCACATATGTTAGCCACCCTTGTAACCCCTGCTGGTACCCCTTCGAGTGGTAGTGCATCAGACAAAACCTGTGTACAGATCGACCTAGATTTCTTGAAGCCCTATTTAGATAAACCGATCAGTTGCTTGACTACTATAGTGCCACCGAGAACAACACTCAGGAAGATACTCACTAGTACCTGGGTAGTTAGGTAGTATGGCTAAGGGCACAGTCTAGTCTCCTTAGTTAGTGCCCTGAGATATTGGGTTGAGTACTACTGTTGGACCCCACACGTATATCAAAGAGCTATAGCACAGGGAAAACCCTTGTCTGTAGTGTAAATGTGTTGAACCTGGACATAATAGATCTAGCTAGAAAATACTACACACATTTGCAGAGAGAAATTGAGAAAGAAGAAGCAAGATAGAAAGAATGGAAGAATTCTCATTAACCATAATCCACACTCAATGAGTGAATAATTTACAATATATATAGGATAAATGAGTAACTAATGAGCCATAGTGGTGGTCTAGATTGATTTGGACACACACCAACAGTTATAAGAGTAAACTACCACCTAGTCCAGTCTCTCAGGAAGTTACGGGAGTGAA
This sequence comes from Picea sitchensis, assembly GCA_010110895.2. Lineage (NCBI taxonomy): Eukaryota > Viridiplantae > Streptophyta > Pinopsida > Pinales > Pinaceae > Picea > Picea sitchensis. The sequence goes on along the minus strand of SNQJ01S0000779.1, from coordinate 127 downwards.
CTACCACCTAGTTGAGTTAACTAGTCAACTAGTCTTCAGTTAATGGACTGAACAAAGAGTAGTGAGTTGGTGATGATCCCAATGTTGCATGGTGACAAAACCAATGCAACATCTAAACTCAACTCAA
>SNQJ01S0000778.1:838595-865856 GCA_010110895.2 Picea sitchensis | reverse complement strand
CAACAATGTTAGAGCAAAAAGATCGAGAAATATTGCAGCTGCAGGATAAATTGAAGGAAAATGAAAAAATGATTGGATGGGGAATACAAAAAGGTCTAGAACAGGCTAGACTTAAAGATATACAAGATATCCAGAAGTTAAACAAAAACTTGACCGAAGCAAAACATATGATTCAGATTACCCAAGAACAAGTGCAGAAGTTGGGCAACGAAAATAAGTCTCTACAGGATAAACTTATTTCAATTACCAATCAAGTGATTGAAATAGAACATTTCAAGATTAAAGCATCAGAAGTATATACAAATATTGAAGAAGAACAACAGAAGGTAGTCTGCAATCTGGAAGTTATCCAGAATTATTTTCAAGAATCTAAGAAGTCTATGGAAAAGGTAGTGCAAAAGGAAAGAGAGGCAAAAGCAGCAATAAATTATTTCCAAAAGATAATAACTTCTTTACAAAAAGAAGAAGTTGAAAAATCACAGAAGTTGTATATTTCAGAGCAGTTGAAAGGGGATGTAATGATAAAGGTATGGGAAACAAAATTGGAAGGATATAAAAGAATAACAAAAGGAGTCATTGAAGATTGTCAAAAGATCGTTGATTCTATTGAAAAAGATTCAGTACAGGTCGGGACTGATGTCTTTTCTGAGTCATTAGGAGAAATCAACATCAATAGGCATCAGCTGAAAATAAAAGAGGAACTTGAAGAAAAGAAAGTGGAAATCTCAAATATCAAAGCAATCAACATTTCAAAAATCGAGAAGTGGATGATGGCCTCAAGTTCGAAACTAGAGAAAATTAAGTCCACAGAGAAAACAATTGCAACACAGTTGCCAGATCTTCAAAGAGGTTTTTTCTCGTTTGAAGCAAACGAAGTACCAGAAGCTCCCAAAGCCTTGGTGAACTTTCTAGAAAAACATGTTCAAGAAGTCGAAGCAGATAAAGAAAGTGTTTCGACTCTAAGTTAAAACTTTGTAAATATTTCTATTTTTAGAATTTCGAAATAAATTGTAAACGGTTGATATTATTTTATGCAATCAAAAGATTAGGAAGTTGGTTAGATACCAACGGAAATTTTTGACAGAAATGTATAAATATAATTTCAATAGGCTGAAACAGGGCTTCAGAAATTTTGGAAAAAGCCAATTTTTGTACTATCAGCTTTGAAGTTTAAGGGAATATAAATCGCAACCAGATTCTGAATCCTGCAATTTCGTGACTATGTTTCTTCCCCTGTCTATCATTATTTGTTAAATCTTCTTCTTAATGTGTGTTTCTAGCAAGTAAATCAATTTGAAATTATATGCACTTGTTGTTCATTGTTTCGGTTGGTTTGGATGTTGAATGTGTTACAGTTTTTCCTCTGAAATTACTTTTGTGATTTTAAGACCTGTAACCTTCTGTTCCTTAATATTTCTCTTTGTTAGAAATCCTGTGTCTCCTTCATTACTGTTAACTGAAATATAAGATTATTTCCAGATAAAAGCCTTATATTTCTCTCTGTTGTGTTTCATTGTCTGCAATTTCAAAATTGTCACAAAACCAGGAAGCGGCCTTGGTTGTGTCTTTACATTACTGTTTAGATTTTAAAGTTGTTTCATTAATATCTTTTCTAAAAGTTTGAAGTAACCAATATATAAAAAACCCTTTACAAATATTTAAAACCCTATTACCCATGACAGTTCCTAACGGTAGACAACCTAACATAGAACCTGGTCTACAAGATCAAACAAGCATTGCACTAAATTTATTTAACACCATCTTGCAAACTGCAACAAATAGGACTGAGTTAGAAAGGTCGTGGGCTGCAATCGAATGTGACATAAGCATCCAAGAACAATGGGAAGAGAGACAGAGACAGTTGAGAAGATGAATCTGATCTAGTCTTTCTTTGTTTCTTTGTTTTAAAAGTATTATCTTAAAAATCTTTAGTCGGATGCCTTGACGGTGTGTTTTACAGCCTTAAAACACAAACTTGGGAACAACATATTTTTGGCGCCGCTGCCGGGGAACGAAGTAACAAATTATTTCCCTGGGAAAAAACGACATTGACCATTTCTGTTGTTGATAGTGAACAAGAACAAAAAACTTTATAAGGCTAAATTTATCTTTCACTTGGCGACTCCACATTTGCTAAACTAGCTAGTAGCCATAAAAACACTAGGAAAAACCCAGATAGCAAACAGACATCACCAGTCTCTAATCCGGAGAAAATCTTAAAGTCAAGAAAATCTTTTAAACAAATCCTTCTATCTTTTCATTCTACAGATCAGCCTAATTTTACAAAATCAAATTCTTCTGAAACTTTTGAACGATCACTTTCGCTTCCACCCTCTTTTGACACATTTTCTTTTCCCGAAGTTTCGTCTCCTGTCTTCCAAGAATCTCCCCCACACACTGTCCCAACTTCGGTTCCAAATCCAACCATGGCAGGACTTAATGTTGGAGGAGGTGGTGTGAATCAAATAACAGTTCCTGTGATTTTTGCTAAAGTGGCTGCTAGGTATGCTCCCCTAGTTCTTCCTGCCCCTCTTCATGATCTCCCTGAAAACTATATGAAGAGCCTCCCTAAATTTACAGGGGAAGGAGATCTAACTGCACAAGAACATATCAATTTTTTTGATCAATTCGCAGATATACTTGGAATAGAACACAAAGATGTTTATTCCAGATTACTTGTTCAAACCTTTGAAGGGCAAGTAAGAACTTGGTTTAGATCCTTACCAGCTGGGTCATTAACATCTTATGAAGAACTGGAGAGTGCATTCATCAGACAATGGGGTGAGAGAAAGGATCACCTCTACTACCTAACAGAATTCAGAGCATTAAAAAAGAAAAATTCTGAGTCAGTATTGGAATTTACACAAAGATTTAATAAATTATATAATAAAATTCCAGCTGAAGTTAAGCCTTCACAGCCTTTAGCCAAAGTAACTTATGCTGGTGCTTTCGATCCTGACTTTGCTTTACTATTGAGAGAGAGAAGATCAGTAGATCTCCCCAAAATGCAAGATGATGTTGTTGAAATTGAATCTAATATGATGGCATCAGGAAATCTTAAAGCAAAGACAGAAAATATAAAAACAGAAAATAAAAAATTTAAAGAACAAGATGGACCTTCAGGGTCAGGAAAATCTGCTGGGGATAAAATAGATGAAATGGCTAGGGTCATCCAACAACTCTCAAACAAAATTTCAAAAATGGAGTTAGACAGACCTAGAAGAGATAATTTTCCCAGAAAATATTTCCGAAACAATCCTGAACCTCAAGGACCAAATAAAACGATAAAAAATGAAGATCAAAAAGTTCAAGCACCATTTAAGAGTGAAGATTTTATTGGAGAAGAATATTTTGGCGGATTTGAAGAGTTGGATGAAGATATTCATTGTCTTGGTGATGATAATTGGTATCCCTATTTATCTAGACAAGATTATGAAGCATCGTTGAATAAGGAAAGTGAATCAGGAGATACGGCTACCTATAATGCAACTGATGATCACACATATCAAAGTGTAGCAGATGACATTATCGTTGATTTGCAAGGAAGATATAATCTAAGACCGAGAAACAAAAATCTTCCTAATGTTCAAACGAAAAGGGTTTTGCTTAGAAATGATACTAATGAGGAAAACCCAAAAGTTGCAGACAAACAGTCTACAAAAAGGAATACAACAGATAACCCTGTACAGTTAGAACCAGTAGGAACTACACCTGTAAATACACACACTCCGATAAAAGAAAATAAAGTCACACCACAACGTAAAGCTGAGAAAAAGGTTATGGAAGCCCCACATATTGAAAATGACAAGGCCATAGGAAATTTTAACTTAGAAAATGAAATAAGCAAGATCAAAATTCCTATCCCTCTTGTCGAATTAGCCAAAAATCTAGTGTACCAAAAACAAATAGCTAAAATGATTAATTTTTCTGAAAAAGAAAGTCAAGCTGACACAATTAACTTAGAAGATGATAAACCTATCATTGTTTTTGGTCCACACGTAGAAGGGGAAAAAGATACAGTAGCTCCTTTTTATATCACAATTACTATTTTTGACCACCTTTTACACAACTGTATGTTAAATTCTGGAGCTTCACATAACGTCATGCCTAAATCAATAATGGACAAACTTGGTCTCGAAATTACTAGACCCTATGGTGATTTGTACTCTTTTGATTCTCGGAGAGTTAAATGTATAGGGATGATTAAAGACCTAGTAGTCAACTTGGCTCAGATACCCTCTAAAAGCATCCTTATGGACGTGGTAGTTGCAGATATTCCACCGAAATATGGAATGCTACTATCTAGATCCTGGGGTGCTAAGCTTGGAGGATCCATCCAGTTAGACATGACATACGCTACTATCCATGTTTTCGGAGGACAGTTTACTCGTCTATACAGGGAAACTCGGATGGCGTTCACTGTGAGTGACCCAAAAAACCCTAAAAATCACCCAGTGTATATCGCAGACCAAGATTTAGGGAACTGTATTTTATCATTAGATGATGATTTTGAGATAGATATAGATGATAAAGATACAGAAGAAAAAGTTCAAAAAAATGAAATAAAAGAAAATGTATATAATACTGGTACATGGAAGATGTTTTTTGACGGAGCTTCTTCTTATCTTGGAGCTAGGGCTGGAGTACTCCTTATTGCCCCTGACGATCAATTTGTTATACCTTTTTCTTATAGGCTCCAGTGGTATATATACTGTACAAATAATGTATGTGAATATGAGGCTTTAGTACTCAGTTTAGAAGCTGCAAGGAAAATGAGAATTAAAAATATTGAAGTATTCGGGGATGCTGAATTGATCATAAAACAAGTAAATCGGCAATACCAAGCAAAACATCCTAGATTAAGGACTTATAGAAACTGTGTATGGGATCTAGTTGAGAATTTATTCACTTCTGTGAATTTCCATTTTGTCCCCAAATCCGAAAACCAACAGGCCGATGCCTTAGCCAAAGCTGCTTCAACGTTTATCCCCCCAACGGCTTTCAATTTAAAATATCATATTCAAATGAGACATCAACCTTCCATACCCGATAATGTATAGCATTGGCAAGTTTTCGAAGATGATGAACAACTTAGAAAGTTTCTTGAATCTTTAGATGAATTTTCATAAACATATAATGATCAGGAGAATCAAAATGACCCTTTTTGGATCATGCGGGAAGGTGAAGATGAAAAAGAATTTCATGATAAAATAGTTGATCACCGGATGCCTGTTTTAAAAAATAATCAAATCCCCAAAGGTATAATACCTTTAGAAAGACTCTTTAATAAAGACGACATGCCTTCTAAAACTACTCTACAACCTAAACCAGAAGAGGTTGAAGACTGTAACATAGGAACTGTAGATAATCCCATAATGGTCAAGTTATCTAGATTTTTGTCAGTAGAAAATAAAAACAAATATACAGAATTGTTAAAAAAATATAAATATGTCTTTGCATGGTCATACGAAGACTTGAAAACATATGATACCTAGGTGATAGAACACAAAATACCACTCAAACCTGGTGTCAAACCTTTCAAGCAAAAACTCAGACAGTTTAACCCGATCCTATTGCTTGTCATTGAGAAAGAGGTGAAGAAACTATTAGACGCTAAAATTATTGTTCCTTTAAGATATTCTGACTGGGTTGCTAATCTAGTACCAGTAAGAAAGAAAAATGGGGAAATTAGATTATGCGTTGACTTTAGAAATTTAAATAAATCTTCTCTTAAAGACAACTATCCTCTACCAAAAATGGATCACGTGCTGGAAAAAGTAGTAGGGGCCACTAGGATGTCCATGATTGATGGCTTTTCAGGATATAACCAGATTGTTGTTAGTGAACTTGATAAGGAAAAGACTGCATTCACCACTCCTTGGGGCACTTTTATGTATGATAAAATGCCATTTGGATTAATGAATGCAGGAGCCACATTTCAACGAGCAATGGATATTGGCTTTGTCGGCGAACGAGATAAGTTTGTAGTTATATATCTGGATGACCTTACTGTGTTTTCAAAATCAGATGAAGATCAAATTCTTCATTTAAAACAAACTTTTGAAAAATGTCGTTAGTATGGTCTTTCATTAAATCCAAAAAAGTCTCATTTCTCCATGCAGGAGGGAAAATTGTTAGGTCATATAGTATCTCGAGATGGTATCAGAATTGATCCAAAGAGAGTAGAGGCCATAGAAACATTAGCTATTCCTAGAAATGTTAAAGAGATTCAATCGTTTTTAGGAAAAATAAATTTTTTGAGAAGATTCGTTCCTAATTTTGCTGAAATTGTTAAACTGATAACAGATATGCTCAGGAAGAAAAGCGAAGTTAAGTGGACAACAGAAGCAAGGGCATCCTTCGCTCACATTAAAATTTTTATAAGTGAAGCTTCGGTACTAGCAAGTCCAGATTATCTTAAGGAGTTCTTCATTTTTTCATTCGCTTCAGAACATACATTGGCTGTTGTTCTCCTCCAAAAGAATGAAGAGGGTTTTGAGCAACCCATCGCCTTTTTTAGTAAGAGCCTCCGAGATGCTGAGCTTAAATACAATATAATGGAGAAACAAGCTTACACAATAGTTAAAGCACTGAAGGATTTTAGAACGTATGTATTACATTCCAAAATCATTGCATATGTACCTACCAGCGTTGTGAAGGATATTTTAGTGCAAGCAGACAGTGACGGTAAGAGGGGTAGATGGCTTGCAAAAATTCAGGAATTTGACTTGGAGGTCAAGCCAACCAAATTAGTAAAAGGACAGGGTTTAGCTAGACTGCTAGCTGAATCTAATTTTCGGGCTCTTGGAATGAACAACGCTCAAGAGGAAGAAAATTGGATAGATATGAATGAAATTGATGATCAAATAATTGAAAAGAAGATTGAGGATAAATTCATTTCATTTGATTGGTATAAAGATATAGTAACATATCTTTTAACTTTGAAATGTCCAGATGAATTGTCATCGTCTAAAGCTAGAACATTGAAATTCCATGCAGTTAAATATTTCATTTCTGAGAAAAAGTTATACTGGAAAGACCCACCTTGTTTCCTCTTAGTTTGTTTGGTTAAATCAGAGACAAAGGAAGTCATTAATCAGTTTCATGAAGGGGTCTGTGGAGGACATCATGCCTGGAGAGCAACAAAATACAAAATTTTAAGGGATGTTTTTTATTGGCCCAAGTTGTTCCCTGATGTAAATGCTAAGGTAAGGGCGTGTAACCCTTGTCAAATTTTCACTGGGAAACATAAGTTACCTGCTATGCCATTAGTTCCAGTAAAAATAGAAGCCCCTTTCCAGCAATGGGGACTTGATTTCATAGGTGAGATAAATCCACATTCAAGCGCCCAGCATAGGTGGATCCTCACCGCCAAAGATTATTTCACCAAGTGGGTAGAGGAAATTCCTACAAGGAAAGGCACTGACTCAGTGGTTATAGAGTTTTTGGAAGAAAATATATTGGCAAGGTTTGGATGTCCTATAAAGATAGTAAGAGATAATGCTCAAGCTTTCAAGTCAATGGCAATGATTAGTTTCTGTCAAAAATATAACATTGTACTAGGACATTCCACAACATATTATCCACAAGGGAACGGTTTGGCCAAATCTTCTAATAAGAGTTTGGTCAGCATAATTAAGAAAGTCTTAAAAGAAAATAAAAGATCTTGGCACTTACACTTAAAGTATGCTTTATGGGCAAACCGAATAGGAACGAAGAAATCTAGTGGTACCTCACCATTTCAAATGGTTTATGGTACAGATGTGGTATTACCAATAAAATTAGCACTTCCTGTAATGAAGTTGTGGCAAGATGAGAAGGAGGAACCCAATCCTCTCACCAGAAGAATAAACCAATTAATTGAAGTCCAGCAGCATAGGGATGTAATAGAAGAAAAGCTACAGAAGTACCAGGATAATATGAAGCTGCTATTTGATCGCAAGGCCAAGAACAAAAACTTTCTTCCAGGAGATCTAGTTCTAAGGTGGGATGCTCGAAAGGAAGATTCGGGTAAAAACGGCAAATTTGATCACATCTGGTATGGACCTTTTAAAATATCATCTTCTGAAGGTAACAATTCTTTTCTACTGGAAAATCTAGATGGTAAGGTCCTAAATGCTCCTGTTAATGCACGATTCTTAAAGCATTACATGGAATAATAAAAAATAAAAATAAAAAAATAATAATAATAATAATAATAATAAAATCTTGTATATATATATATATATAAATAATCAAAAATTAAAATAAAGTAAAATAAAAATAGAGATAAAAATAAAAATTCACAGAGTTATTTTTGGAATTAGATCAGAGGAATTTTGGTTTACATTGTTAGAAAGTTTCCTTTAATACCTTCAGTTTACATAAAAAATAATTTTGACTCTCCGAGATAGTTTCCGCCTGAGCAGTCGGCCAGGAGCTTGTATAATCTTCGTATCTTCGAAGACATAAGACTAAATGCCTTACTTTCCTGTGCAGTTATATCTCAAGTCTGTAAATACATACCCTCTGCATGTTTTGCACATGAGTCCGACAAATTAATATAAAAGTATTCTGAAGTAAAGTTTTGAATATTGAGTCATGTGCCAGAAAGTTGAAGAGATTTTGTATTGAATTTAAAATTTGTCAAATGATTGAATTCAGATTGGTCAATATTCGTCTTTTTCTCTCAGACTAAAAATGGTTAAGTTTGAGATTAACCCTGTATATCTTAAGTTGTTTAACAGTTTGTCTGAACTTTTTAGCTTGCTCAAAAGAAGATCCCTTGAAAATGTTTCCCCCTTTTCTCTACTGTCTTAGGAAGTTTTGAAGGTTGAGAAAAATTGACCTAGAATAATCAAAACAAGTTGACAAACCTTGATTATAAAATTTTACACAGATCACCAACCCTGATATATTAAACATGACTGCTTGCCCCCGCTTCGTAAACCTAAGCTAAACATAAGACAGATGGTGAAAGGAAATTCATAATTGATTGCCCCCATCTAGTCCTACGGACGATGAAAGGAAATTCATTTAAATGATTGCCCTCGTCTGAAAATATAAAACAGATAACTTCACCGGGGTACTGAACAGGCCTGCTGGCAGTGAAGAAATGTCTAAACATAAAATTAGCATTCGAAGCGGTGAAAGGAAATTCAGTAAAAAGGGACAAATAACTTCACCGGGGTATTGAACAGGCCTACTGGAAGTGAAGCAATATCTGAGGTATCTGTAAGGTTGTCACACTTATCTATAACTCTATTCTAGTTATCAATTTTTCAAAAACTGGATATTCGTCTTAAGTCAAATAGAGCTTCCCAGTTTTAAATTGCTGAATTTTGTTTCGATTGATGCAAGCTTAAATGTTTAATAATCTATTGAACTTCTAAAGATTGTTCTAACTATCTCAATATTAACTCAATTTTGGAATGAGAAGAATTTTTTTTTTTGAAGAAGAAGACCAGAATTGAATTTCAATAAGTGATGAGTTTTGAAAAGGTTTTCAAACACTATATATATTCTCTTTTCTTACTCCTTGATCAGTTTATCAGAGATAAACTTTTGACCCCATTACCCAATGTAGGCACTGAGTCTGCAAGTTCTCCTCGTCCCGCAGGGAGACAAGGTCCCCAGTTGGAGCCTATGTTGAAACAGACCTTGAATTTTTAATCTTAAGGATGAAAAATGTTGTATCTTTGAGTCTTTACATTATATATATTTTCTAAAGCAAAAACTTTCATATCCAACGAAGTCACGATGCCTTTATGGTTCATTTTTGAACAAAGAATAATTAAGAATCCAAACGAATCTAAGTTTTCCAGTGCTATTCGAAATAATCTTTTAAAACAGATATTGATTTAAAACTTAAGGTATATCATTTTACGTCGGGATATCAAGATTCGGAGTTTCGAATGAACAAATGTTCAACACAAATTAGATAGCGAAACCCCGATTCCCGATTTTCCGATACATTAATCCTTAATTAAAAATATCATTTACTTAAATCTGTTTTAAAAGGGGTTTAAACTCTAAGATAATCTCATCGCAAAATCGGGATTCGCGATTTTGTGAGAACAAAGAAACTCGTCATCGTATTCTCCGATTTCCCGATTTCGCGATATAGTTAATCCTTAAATAAAAGTTTAGAATTAATCTAATTACTGTTAATCATGTTTAAGAATAAATAATCATATCGGGATATCGGAGTTCGCGGTTTTGCAAGCATCAGTTTTTATGACATCGGATTTCCCGATACCCAATTTCTCGATTTCCGATTTCTTGATTAATTAAATCCCGGAAAGGTAATCTATATTAATTAAGATAATAAAAAAGGTTTTAACTTTAATGATATATTGCAATTTCGGCGATTGGGGTTCTTCGATGACCTTTTTCCTTGACAATGAAATTTCTGAAACCCCGATAAGAGTGCTTTCAAAATAAAAACAAGATTAACGCTAATTAATCACTCTTTGAAACAATGTTTAAAGTTAAACTTGGATAAACGATTTTTAATGCGAAAATCATTCAATTTGGTAGTTTTCCATCATATTTGAAAATATCGGAAAAGCTCAGGTACAAACATTAAATGTATATTATCGGGAATATCTTTTGCATTTATTTCATAACAGAGGTACAAATCTCGGTGATTTTATGATATATTCAAAATAAATTTTGAAACGATCACATTACTATTTCGAAGCTAAACTCTGCTCTGTTACAGGTATTCGAGTGAACACAGAGCTAGTGAACACAGAGCGATGGCGCCCAAAAAGGCTTCAAATAAAACTGAAGAGCAACCAGAAGGCTATATTATTTCAGACACTACTGCAGCTGGAGTAGTACACTCTGTTAAATCATGGGCTGCAATTGCAGAAAAAATGGAAGATGAACTCCAATATGCGGATAATGGTGCGGACAATCATCTCCGAGATATCACCGAGACTAGACTTCATAAAGTCGTTGCACGCCCGATATTGGTTTCCTATACTGATATGGTTGCCTGGGCACTGGATAAAGTGGATGTTCCGACCAGAAGTATTCTGAACGAACAAGGAGCTGTTATCGGCTCATTCAGGCCCGAACATATCCAAGTAATGTATAAGATATCACCCAATTATAGGCACACTTATAATACTGAATTTGTAGCTGCTTTTCAACAAAAAGAGTGCATTGAAGGTGGCCAAACATACCCTGACATGATAAGAGGATGGGCCAGAGATGAAAATAAATTTAGGGTTGATTTACATGGAATCTATGCCACCGCTTCATTAAATGAATATATGGTGTATTTAGCAATGATGTTATGTAGACTATATGGGAAAAAGGATCCTTATCACTTTAGCGCAGAATGGACACCTTTTTTAGAAGAAGTTTCAGAGGAGCGTAGTTTCAATTGGCATAAAATTCTATCAGACAACATCACCTCAGAGGTTATAAATTACAAAACAGCTAGGTCAAAGGGACAAACAGTGTCGTTTTATATGTCAGCGTATATAATCGACGCCATTTTCTTTATGACTCCTTTCCGACTAATAAATTGGAGTTGGAACGCCTCTTGCCCAGAGCCTGTCCATAAGTACCATTCAGCTCTTTGGGAAGAAAATGCCAAAACTATTTTTTATGAAGTGTGTCACTATGTAATTATTCCGCTGCACAAAATGTTCTTTGGATGTGAACCTCCTCGTATTTCACATACCATTACAGAAAGCCTCAAGTCAGTTGTTGATTGGTTCATTGAAGAAAATTTCTCCTATGTTAGAGTTTATGGTTGTTCTATTCCACCTCATGCACTCCCAAAAATACTACCAGATAGGTTAATATGCAGAGAAGTGGCTTATCAGTTGATGAATGGTGGTATTGGGATAGAATTAAAGGCTCAACGGAAGAAGGCATGGCCATCTTTTCCGGTTTATCTGGGCAAATTTGTTTTATTAAACGTAGGTCATTCTAAGGCTGAAGCCGAATCATTGAGTGAAGTGAAATTAGTGGATATAGAACACAGGAAACATGACCCATATCAAATAATCAGTCGGCATGTCACACAGTGTGGATTGAAAGAATATGAACATGAAGTTTCATTTTATGATGATATTTTTAGAAATGCTAAGTCTTATGAGGAAGTTCAGAGTAGAGTGCAAACCTTGTCACCTGATGCATAGGTGGGGTTCGCATCCTTTCAAAAAAACAAATGACAGTGTTTGCAAAAGATTTGCAAGGCGAAGTGCCAACATCAGAGCAAGTGCCAGAAACAATTCCTCCAGGTTTTGAAACCATTATTCAGTATGATACAAGTAATAAAGATAAATTGAAAGATTCTGAGATTCCTCCTCAGAATACAGAAAGTTCGCAGATCAAAGATACACAGACAGAAAAAGGCAAAGAAGCAGAAACAAGCACAATAAACCTTGATGATGTTCCAGAAACTGTTGGGGGAACAACTTCACAGGAACTGGGGAGTCCCATTATAGCATTAACCCCACTACAGGCTACTTTCGGAACCCCTCACGAAGGATTTCTATACGTAAGTGACTTAGAGCCCATCAACAGAGATGAGATCCCTTCATCGGTCTATTTCTTCAGTAAAAAATGAAGAGCCATCTTGAAACAGGAATTACATCCTGTAGGTGAAAGAATGATAAAAAAACATAGGATTATCATTGATGGAAAGAAGTTAAAAGAAGGAGAATTTGCTACAGATCTAGCAGGAACCATGGGTGCAATAGCGTCAGCCAATATGTATTCAGTAGGAAATCTAACAACAATGTTAGATAAAAAAGATCGAGAAATATTGCAGCTGCAGGATAAATTGAAGGAAAATGAAAAAATGATTGGATGGGGAATACAAAAAGGTCTAGAACAGGCTAGACTTAAAGATATACAAGATATCCAGAAGTTAAACGAAAACTTGACCGAAGCAAAACATATGATTCAGATTACCCAAGAACAAGTGCAGAAGTTGGGCAACGAAAATAAGTCTCTACAGGATACAATTATTTCAATTACCAATCAAGTGATTGAAATAGAACATTTCAAGATTAAAGCATCAGAGGTATATACAAATATTGAAGAAGAACAACAGAAGGTAGTCTGCAATCTGGAAGTTATCCAGAATTATTTTCAAGAATCTAAGAAGTCCATGGAAAAGGTAGTGCAAAAGGAAAGAGAGACAAAAGCAACAAAAAATTCTTTCCAAAAGATAATAACTTCTTTACAAAAAGAAGAAGTTGAAAAATCACAGAAGTTATCTATTTCAGAGAAGCTGAAAGGGGATGTAATGATAAAATTCTGGGAAACAAAATTGGAAGGATATAAAAGAATAACAAAAGGAGTCATTGAAGATTGTCAAAAGATCTTCGATTCTATTGAAAAAGATTCAGTACAGGTCGGGACTGATGGATTTTCTGAGTCATTAGGAGAAATCAACATCAATAGGCATTAGCTGAAAATAAAAGAGGAACTTGAAGAAAAGAAAGTGGAAATCTCAAATATCAAAGCAGTCAACATTTCAGAAATCGAGAAGTGGATGATGGCCTCAAGTTCGAAACTAGAGAAAATTAAGTCCATAGAGAAAACAATTGCAACACAGTTGCCAGATCTGCAAAGAGTATTCTTCTCGTTTGAAGCAAACGAAGTACCAGAAGCTCCCAATGCCTTGGTGAACTTTCTATAAAAACATGTTCAAGAAGTCGAAGCAGATAAAGAAAGTGCTTCAACTCTAAGTTAAAACTTTGTAAATATTTCTATTTTTAGAATTTCGAAATAAATTGTAAACGGTTGACATTATTTTATGAAATCGAAAGATTAGGAAGTTGGTTAGATACCAATGGAAAGTTTTGACAGAAATGTATAAATATAATTTCAAGAGGCTGAAACAGGGCTTCAGAAATTTTGGAAAAAGTCAATTTTTGTACTATCAGCTTTGAAGTTTAAGGGAATATAAATTGCAACCAGATTCTGAATCCTGCAATTTCGTGACTATGTTTCTTCCCCTGTCTATCATTATTTGTTAAATCTTCTTCTTAATGTGTGTTTCTAGCAAGTAAAACAATTTGAAATTATATGCACTTGTTGTTCATTGTTTCGGTTGGTTTGGATGTTGAATGTGTTACTGTTTTTCCTCTGAAATTACTTTTGTGATTTTAAGACCTGTAACCTTCTGTTCCTTAATATTTCTCTTTGTTAGAAATCTTGTGTCTCCTTCATTACTGTTAACTGAAATATAAGATTCTTTCCAGATAAAAGCCTTATATTTCTCTCTATTGTGTTTCATTGTCTGCAATTTCAAAATTGTCACAAAACCAGGAAACGGCCTTGGTTGTGTCTTTACATTACTGTTTAGATTTTAAAGTTGTTTCATTAATATCTTTTCTAAAAGTATGAAGTAACCAATATATAAAAAACCCTTTACAAATATTTAAAACCCTATTACCCATGACAGTTCCTAACGGTAGACAACCTAACATAGAACCTGGTCTACAAGATCAAACAAGCATTGCACTAAATTTATTTAACACCATCTTGCAAACTACAACAAATAGGACTGAGTTATAAAGGTCGTGGGCTGCAATTGAACGTGACATAAGAATCCAAGAACAACGAGAAGAGAGACAGAGACAGTTGAGAAACTGAATCTGATCTAGTCTTTCTTTGTTTCTTTGTTTTAAAAGTATTATCTTAAAAATCTTTAGTCGGATGCCTTGACGGTGTGTTTTACAGCCTTAAAACACAAACTCGGGAACAACACATCCAATGTCAAAACATTCAAACAATTTATCATGTGCCAAAATGTGTTGGCTTGTCCCACGCTCGCTTGTTGTTGGCAATGCTGCTGCATCATTTGAGCAAATAATATAAAAGATCCATTGGAAGCTGGACCAGGAGATGTATCCCAAGAGAGGGGTGAACTCCTTTATCATTTGTTGTGTTATGTGTTTACTTTTCACTGTTATTTGTTGGTTATTATCTGCATCTTGGATGTGAAAGTTTCTCTAAATTATGTGTTTGAAAATTGATCCTTTTGCTTAAGAACACTTAATTAAAAACTTGCAAATATTTTCAATATACAAGCCTTTCTTCATTTTTAGATCAGATATGATTTTCAATAAGAAATAGGGAAAATTGAGAGGATAGTCACCATTCACATGGATTAATAATCTAATATGATAAAGGTGAACTAGATAACAACATTCCTCGCAGGTGATGTACCTGTGAATGATCAAAAGGGTGGTGTGACATTATTCCCTCACCCAACTGTGTGGTATGCCTTGGCTCCAATTGGGGTTTCGTCTTTCTGGAATAAAAAAATAGTTAACGAACTCAATTACTAATGTTTCTTTATTCCACCATCTCTATCTGTATATTGGTAACCTACATGATTTTGTTATTGAGTGCTTTGTCACGTGTATGAGGAGTTTACCCACAACTGTTTCAAAACCATCAAAATTATGTGAAAATATAGTGGAAACCTGCTCATCATGACCCTGGAATGTTGAGAAGAAATTGAACCAACCTGCATCTTTAAAATTTTGTGCCATATGAGGAAAATATTCAAGTAATTGAATCCCCTCTAGCTCTAACCTGGTTATATGCCCACTCTTATTTGGTGCCATGACACTAATAAGACTCTGCTAAATATTTTTGAGAATGTTTAGGGTTCGATCACCACCTTTTGAAAACTGTCGAAGTCTGGGAGATATTCTTTTACCTACAAAGCATGCATGAAATAGTACACATACTAAAAATAGATAGATCATGATTTCATACACTGAAAATGATAATCGAGAATGGTGATTTGATATCAGACTGGAACGTACAACCCAATCCATCGAATGAGTTGTCATCACTGCAAAACATGACCTGATATAGATCAGAACGAGATATGTAGATCCTCTGACAATAATTATTTATGTTTGCACACGATCTCGAGAATATGGTGCATGCACAACTATAATTACTTATGGCACTACAAGAATAGTGGTATTATTGTAGCTCTCTTTCCACTTTGGAAATTTTGAAATTTTAAACGAGGGAAAAGGACATGTGATGTGATGGAAAAAATCTATCATATCTAATCCTAACTTTTAACTACTTAAAAACATTTAAAATGTGTATAAAAAGAATGGAAGCATACTTTCAAGCCAAGAAAGGGAAAAAACAAAGTTTAAGAAAAATAATGAAAGAGGGGTAGAACAGGGATTAATGATATCCAACAGACAAAAACAAGGTTAAGGAATAACAACGAGAACAAAAGTGTGGGTTCTTTGGCTTCTTTGACAGAATGAGAATTGCACTCCCATAAGATTTTGTTGAACCAGGCCATGGAAGGTAAACTTGAGTGGGAGATGGTAAGATAAGTGGATATTGGAGGGATAGTGGGACACACAAAAGGAACTCATGGGTGGGAAATGAGAGGGGGTGAGAGACCATGTGATATTGAGGATTTCCTTGATGAATGGATAGGTGGTAAAATGCATATATAGAATAGATAATGGTCAAAACTGTATGCTGGAATGAGACAAGCGACCAACCAATGTGAATTATAGAAGAAGAAATAAGGAACCATGACTAAGTCCCACGGGTGAGTAGATAACGATTCATATCCACCATACTACTGAGGTGCCTTTTGGAATGTGGCATCATAACTTATTACGTACCCAAGATGGGTGTGATTTGGCCAAATTAGATTTCTTTACCTTTTAATGTAATGTATCACTTGGTAACTCAGCCCAGTCCCGTGTGAATCCCATGCCACAACCAGTACCTTGTATGTGGGTCATAATTTCACCTAGAATTGGAAATATTGGGAATCTAAAAAGTTGTCAATATGTCTATTTTGTCTATCTAACTGGATTGCATTATTTTCTTCCAAAAAGGTGAATTATGTCGACTATGTACCTTTCTACTTCTTGTACATCCCACTCAATGCCTACCCTACATGAACTCCAGGTTGGATAAATGAGGCTAAATGATAGGTGACCCCTTTGGGCCATAATACACCTTCAACCTTCTTCCATCGACAAGTCCCATGAGAGGTTGTCCTTGCAACATGGCCATATTGGATGCACTAGCTTTGTTGATGTAAACCAGGTGAAAGGGGACCAACCAGTGCATTTGTAATTTACTGGGGTGTTGTAAATATTTGTTGTCATATAACAACAGTAGAGAACCTGGCTGAATTTTTTTTCCGCAGATGTTGCAATCATGTCATGCCTTATATATCTTCTTTTCATACACCTGGTTGAATGTTTCTACCAGACGATCCTCTTCCAACTCCATGATTTCATCTAACATTTGCTGAAGTGAATGTTCATTTTTCATGTGAAACGTTATAGGAATGCATAGTCTAGGAACAATAAAATCAAGAAACATGATTTCTTCTTTGTCATAAACCAATATAAAGGGGGTATGCTTCATCAGGGAATTGTAGGTGGTTCGATATTCCCACAACACTTCAGGGATCCATTGATCCTAGTTGTCACGCTGCACATTACAAAATTTTGTTAAAGCATGATCTAAAATCTTATTGAAATATTCAATCGTACCATTGTCTTGTGAGAGGTAGGGATTTCTCTTTTGGTGGTGGATCATGGACGTCTGAGTGAGTTCAAAAATGGTTTCATTCATAAATTACAAGCCTTGATCACTCATCAGCACCTTCGGGCACCCAAACCTAGTAATCACATTCTCAAAGATGAACTGCATCGTTGTTTCTACAATGCAATGCTTGATCGATGCGGATTCGACCCATCTGGTCAAGTACTCAGTGAAAATAATGATATAAAGCACACCTCTCTGATGCGTGATAGGACAGATAGTTCCCAAAAAATCAATGGCCCGCTTCTCAAATGGCTCCAATGTTGTAACCAAAACAAAGATAGTTCCTCTCTTTGACAAGGCTTTCTAATGCATTGACATATGTCACATCATTTATAATACTCCTTGGTATAGATGAAGAGCGAGGGCCACCAAATCCCTACACACGAAACCTTTTGTGTAGTATATTTACTGGAATTGTGCCCACCTACAATACCTTCATGTTGTTCATACACAATGGAGTTACGTTTGTGTTCTAAGGAACATCTTCTCGAAATTCCATCAAGCCCCATATTTTATAGTTTTCCAACAATCAATTGATAATCGACACTACGAGTCACTAGTTGATGAAATTGGGAAAGCGTATACCCCATAAAAACCTTTCCTGATGTGAGAAATTCATAAATCTCAACCAATTGATTGAGAACTACTTCTACATGAAATATTTGTGCGTTGGGGATTTCATCATCTAGAATTCAACTAGATTTTATAGACTCAATCCTCGATAGATGATCTGGTCCAACATTATCTTTTCCTTGTTTGAAAAATACCTCAAACTCAAATTTTTGAAAGAGAAGCAACCATTGACATATCATCCTCCCCAGCATTGGCTTGTTGACCAAATAATTGAGCGTGAAATGGTCAGTGAATAATTTAAAAGGGGTTCCCAAAAAATAAAGGAAAAAATTATGCAAGGAATATACCATGGCGAGGACCTCGAGATTAGTCGTTGTATAATTATTTTTCACATCAGACAATTTTCAGCTGGAAAATTAGACCAGATGATCAATATTCTTTGAAAATACATATTATTTCATTATAACACTTAGTCTAAAATATATTTCAGCCTCCTACAAATCTCCAACATCCATACAACTTTACTTTATGAGCAGAAACACTAAAAGACAAGTTTTGAAATAAAATGTCAACGGAATTTATTTTTTAACAATAGACTATAAACTTCATTTGGAAGAAAAAGTCTAAACATTTCCACTTGAAAAATACTCAGGAAAGTAAAAACATATTTGAGGAGAAAGAGTTCTTTACTCAACTCTAGGAAAATTAGAGTTTTTACAACAACAAATAACATCAACATAATAGCAAAAACCATCTCTCACTTGAGTAAGTCACATATCTATACAAAGAGTCCTATACTATATCTAGGGTTGAATGCCTTGAATGTACGGCCTGTATAACCTAGGACAACAAAACCATCTGCACAAACAATAAAAAAAATTGCATAGAAACCCATTCCAAGAGAAATAGTACGATACAGAACAGAAAAAAACTCAACAAAACTGAATAGAAAATCATGCCAAACTGTTGTAAACTCACAACCTTGATTTTGTTCCTCTTATTTGTTGTACGACCATCCTACATAGTTGTACAACCTCTTGTGTAGCTATTGTATGGACTATAATAAATTCTGCAAATTCTCTTGGATTGCATTCCAATCCCTCTCCTAGGGATGCATTCCAAACCCCTTTTTTGTAGCTCTTCCTCCAAGAAAGAACTCTCTCTTGGGAATCATGTTGCTTCACCTCCCCTCTAAGTCTCCTAAAAAATTGCACCCCCTCTCTCCCTCATGAGCTACCTTATTCCATTTCTAAGTGTAACTGTTACACATCGAAATTACTCACTTCGATAGTGTCGCAAGTGTCGTCATTATAAGTGTTGCAAGTGTCGCATTTTTCTCACAAGTGTCGCAAGTGTCAAAGAAAGCATATTGCCATGATGCCTATGTCATGCCTATAACAATATAATAAGGACACTTCAAACACTTCAAACATTTGCTTTGGAAGAAGAGAAATGAGTCAACAGGCTTATGAACCTCTTGTCATCTAAAAGCACCCAACAAATTGAGTTTTTGGAGGGGAGCGCTCCCCTATAACTCTCTCAAGAGTGTTGGCACCCCCCTATAAGATATCAGGGAGAATTATAACACTAATTTTCCCTTTTGCAGGAGCGCTCCTACCCTCAGGAGTGTTGACGCTCCCCTATACTCTACTAGGGAGCATTATAATGCTCTGAGTGCCCTTTTGAGGGAGCGCTACCTATTCTAGGCAGCAGTTGATTTGTTGAGAAGAATGGGGGAAGGATCTTTTCATTCTTAGAAGGAAGTTGGATTTGAATCCTCAATCAAGCCATGATCTTAGGGCAGATCCCTAAATGAAGCAGGAAAATCCTCAACTCACCCCAAAGATATCTCAAGTTGTTGAGCCTCTCCAAGGCTATATAAGAAAGCTTTATCATGGTGAAAGGGGACTGGAAAGGGAGAATCAAACCAAACTTATGATCTTATAAGTGGTACTAGAACATATATGATTTTGAAGCAAGAGACCTATGATCTCATAGGGAGCAATCGGTGAAGCTATCATCATTCAGATCGTGGATCTTTTGAGCAAGGGGTAGACAAGGAGGACTTGACGAAACTGCTGCAATCCATCTACGGCTGTAAGTAATGTTTTGTCCTCATTAATATAATTTTCTTGGCCTGTTTCTTTCTAATTCATGTTCAATCTCACATGAATTTGTCTCTTTAGTAGATAGATCTATTTCTGACTAATATTGATAGAGTAGGAAGTGGTCGTACTTTGTTTGTCTACAGGATCCATAGAGGAGTGAAAGATTGGAGCTCAACTCAGAGAGTGAAGGGACAAACACCGATAAAAGGTACATATTTCCTCCTTCCTCTTCATGCATTAGTTTGTGTATACCTAAAAGGAATTCAGTGACCATGATAAGCACTTTCTCCCGTAGAGTTAAGAGTCTATCTCTTTGAGGAGATCTACCTATCCGCAGGGAGATTTTCCTTCAACAGTAACTTCTGTAAACCTTGGTCTTCCAATGAGATTGATGGTCAAGATTAGATCTTTCCCTCATGAGATCAACGATCATGAATTAACCATTTTTTGAAGTCACTTAAGTCACTAAAGTGACCCATAACATCATAAAGTCACTTTTACAGTTAAAAATTAAAAAGAACCAACTTTATAAAATCAATTTATAAAAACATATTATAAATTCACTAGGGAGAAAGTGTGCTCGGTCACTTCAACATGTTGGGCACCGCAAATGTATAAGTGCCTCTGAGCTACCAATTCTAACACTCCCTCTTAGTGAGAGAGGTACTTCTGGTACCTCCACCAAAATCTCTCTCCAACTCATCAACTTCCATAAGCACTTCCTCTATACTAGATGCCTCTTCTCCCTTTCAACATGAAGCCACTAATCCCACTGCATTGGAAGCCTCTGTTGCTACCTCTTTCGATCCATGAATCTACAAAACCACTGCATCCCAACATAGGTTGTCCAAACAACCTGTAAAACTTCTCATACCTGACACCGATTTTTTTTTTGTGTCTGGAGTAGCTCCCTCTAGTTATAAAAATACCTGGACAAAATATAATGCCACTCCAAATCCATCAACCTCCAGAGTTGCACTGAAAGTAAATCAACTGTCAACTCTGGAAAATACAACACCCCAGAAACCTCCTCAAAACCTCCTAACTCTAGTTGGAATATGACATTGCCAACCCCCTTTACTGCAAGTTGTGAGTCAACCCCATTGTCAACAACGCAGTATGAGTCTATTTCTAAAATAATAAGGAACACTCAAGTCATTCTCATCATTTGTTGAGAAGCTCCATTGTCCATGAACCACACTTCAATGTCCTCAAACACAAGGAAACCACTTCCATTGGGACAAGTCATGAGAGAAAATTCCTTCTCATATTTCTCAGCAAACTCAATAATCTTTGTTGATGATGACGCCTATGGTTCTTGCTTCTTCTTCCTCTTATTCAAACACTGGCTAGCATAGTGGCCAGTCTTGTGACATGAAAAGCATCTCACCTTTTTCATGTCCTTCTTCTTCTCATTGCTCTTTCCTAGAAGAGAAAATTTATTTTCATATGCACCATCCACTACATTCTCTTGAGATCTCTCCTGGATTTTCTCCTATGTAAATCCATCCCATAATATGCTCCAGTAAGGGAGCTTCTCTCTCCCCACCATGCACTTCACGAAAACCTCCCACTTCTTGGTGAATCCTTTGAGGGATATATGCACCAACTTTGAGTATAGAATAACTTCTTTGACACTCTCCAACACATCCTTCACTTGTGCAACCTAAGTGAGGTAGGAGGCCATGCTCTCTCCCTTGGCCATCCTAGTACTTTGGAGCTTATCCCGGAGAGCCATTTTCTAGTTCTCATTCTTTGCCTCATACAAACCCTTTAATGAATCCCACATCTCTTTGGTTGTCTTCTTCTCATCCAAATGTGGAATGAGATGGTCTCTGACTCCATCCAAGATTATTCTCTAAGACTTGGCTTCCTTCACTTCATGGATGTTTAGATTTATGGGATCTGACGCAGGTACTGGCACGACAATGTTCGCAAACAACCACACATTCTTCTCCTTGGTAAAACTTATGATTATAACAGTCCATTACAGGTAGTTGGAGATTCTCTCCAACCTATATTCATACCTTATGCTAGAAGTCATCTTTTTCCACCTGACAAATTACTCTCTTTCCCCTTCTTCAAGCAAATATCTTAGCAAATCACTTGTTGTCCCAAGTGCCAAAATGTCCACTTAACTTCTGAGAACTTGATCTGATACCATGTAGAAATACATCTTATTTCAGTATAACACTTAGTCTAAAATAGATTTCATCCTCCTACAAAGCTCCAACAACCATACAACTCTACTTTATGAGCAAAAACACTAAAAGACAAGTTTTGAAATAAAATGGAAGCGGAAAAATATTTTTAACAAAATATTGTAAACTTCATTTGGAAAAAAAAATATGAACATTTCTGCTTGAAAAATACTCAGTAAAGTAAAGACAGATTTGAGGAGAAAGAGTTTTTTATTCATCTCTAGGAAAATTAGAGTTTTTACAAAAGAAAATAGCATCATCATAAAAATATAGACTATCTCTCACTTAAGCAAGTCACATCTCTATACAAACAGTCCCAAAACGTATCTAGGGAAGAATTCCTTGACTTTACAACTTGTATGACCTAGGAAAACCAACAAATATCCACAAATAATCACAAAACTACATAGAAACCCATGTGAAGAGAAGTAATATGGCACATAACATAAAAAAAAACTCAGCAAAACTACATAGAAAATCGTTCTAACCTACTGTAAACTCACAACCTCGATTTGTGTGCCTCTTCTTTGTTTTACGAAAAACCTACACAATTGTACGACCTCTTCTATAATTGTTGTATGTACTATAATAAATGTTATAAATGCTCTTGAGTTGTGTGTCAATCCCTCTCCTAGGGATGCATGCCAAACCCCCTTTATTGTAGCTCTTCCTCCAAGCAAGAACTCTCTCTTGGGAATTGTGCCTCTTAATCTCCCCTCTAAGTCTCCTAAAAATGTGTGCCCCCTCTCTCCCTCATGAGCTGCCTTTATTCAATTTCTAAGTGTAACTTCCCTAACCCTTGGTCTTCCAATGAGATTGATAATCAATATTAGATATTTCCCTTATGAGATCAATGGTCTCGACTTAATCATTCATTGAGGCCACTAAGTCACTAAAGTGACCCATAACATTATAAATTCACTTTTACACTTAAAAATTAAAAACACCCAACTTTATAAAATCACTTTGTAAATTTAGTTTATAAAACCATATTATAAAGTCACTAGGGAGAAAGTGTGCTCAGTCACCTCAGCATGTTGGGAATCGCCAATGAAGAAGTACATATAAGCTACCAATTCTAACATATTCCCTTTACATGACTGCATAACAGTGGCTCCTAACACAATGGGTGAAGCATGTACATGAACATGAAATTGATTAGACTAGTCGGTAAAAAACATAATCGGTGCAATGACTAGTTTTTTCTTTAGGGTATTGAGGGCTTCCTAGCATTCTTGTTTCTAGATGTAGTTGGTATCCTTGTGCAACAAATTCTCCAAAGGGATAGAAATTTTCACATAGCTCTGACTGAACCACCGATATTATCCTATATTACCCAATATGGTGTGCAACTCATGAACCAAAGTGGGGACCACCATATATAGTATGGTAGAAATTTTTACTTGCTTGACCAACAATCCATCCTTTAAAACCACATGCCCCAACAACATCCTAAATGGCATACAAAATATGAACTTCTTCAAATTCAGTGAAATCTAGAGCTGGTGACATTGATCCAACATCAAGCGAAGGGATTGTATGTGCTCTTTTAACAAACTTAACACTATCTAGTCGTCCAAGTAAAATTCAAGGAAATTGTTGATAAATTCCTTAAAATCCGCAACCACAATCCTATAAAATATTGTGGGGGAATTCTTCAGTCCAAATGGCATCACCCTATAAGAAAAAGAACCCCATTTTTTCACAAAGGTGGTTTTGTCTTGATATTCCTCCACAATCCGAACCTGATGACATTTTGAGAAGTCATTTGTAAAGGAATAGGCTTCTTGCCCTCCAACATTCTCCAAAACCTCATCAGTGAAATGTTGGTTGTGGAGCCTGATTATATTTCTAATTCATAGGTCCTTGCTTTTAGTCGTGTTTATACCCCATGAAGTATTTACACCCCAAAAGTATGTACACTCTTCCACGCAGGGGAGTGCAGAGGGGGGGTACCCCCTCTGCGGGGTCCAGGGGGGCTATCCCCCCGGTTGGGGGGTCTTGGGGCAAGCGGCCCCCCAAAGGAAAAATTGCCTTGTAAATGTATATTGTAATTTCATTGTAAATCTAGACTGTTCATTATAAGGTCGCGGATCTAATGGTAGAGATTATGTTACGGTTTTTTTCCCTAGAAGGCAACCCTCTTTTATGAGGGAAATGTATTGCGGCTAGGGTTGATTGTGAATATTGTATTATGAGATAGGAGACTGTGAGAGAAAGAAGAGGAAGTTAGAACGGGTTTGTTGTAGGTTTTGTCCCTTCATATGATGGATAATAATAAAGGAAGGACCTAGCAATTTCTCTGGTGGACGTAGCCCACACTGGGTGAACCATGTAAATCTGTGTCTCTATTGTATTGTGTATATTTTGTGTTTTGTTTCCACATTTGTTTTATTTTATTGCTCCACGGTCCTGTTTTTTCTAACATGAAAGTAGTAGGGAAAATATCGTGCACATAGGCAGCATTAAGGTTTCTCAAGTCTATAGAGGTTCAAATGTCACTTTATTTCTTTGTTTGCACCACCATGGGACTAATCCAATCAGATTCCTCCACCAGAAATATGATTCCAGCATCCAACATCCAATCTAACTCCTTTCACAACTTTTATTTATGTTTGGGGTTTAATTAGTAAGGCCTCCTCTTAACATTTTTAGCATATGGATTAAGATTAATTTTCATAGACCCTAGGGAGCCTGTGATTCCCTTCATCTCTAAGAAGCTTCGATGGAATAAGTCATTGTATTCTTTGAGCATATCTATGATCTGAGTGATGGTCTATTTTTCCTAATAGTCTCCAATGATAGCCATTTTGGGTTCTTCCTCACTGCCAATATTATGTTTCTTTGTCTTAATAGAATGACCATAGTCTAGAGAAACCATCTCTATCACCTTTCACTCAACTACACACTTTCCCTTAGATTCTTTGATTTGTATGCCTCTTGGGTCATCATCATCAACATCATCAACTTCAACTTTCCAACAATGGATGACCTACATCAATTTTTCCATCAACTAATGATATGATCATAGCACCTTCAGTTTCGCGTCCTTTGGTTGACGATGTAAGATAATTTTTTTAATCTAGAGTAGTGCCTCCTTCTGAGAATGATCTTTTGTTGTGAAGTGGAACATTGAGAAAAAATGTGCACATACATGAACACATTCTACAATTTACCTCCTTATCTCCCCCTAAATATACCAACTCCATGGTATGAACGAACTGGTGTACCCATTGGGTACCAGGAATTTATTGGTATCCCAATGTCTTTAAAAGTAGTGAATGTGTTGCCGAGGATATTTATTTCCCTTATACCAATTGACCAATTTAAAGTTAGAGATGGATGGAATCTGACCTTTATCAACTCAATGACCTACACCCATTCCTGTATGTCCATGGGATGTGTTTCCCACCACTACGTAGGTGTTCCTCAGACTACAACATCCATGGAATGAACCCTTCTATATTTTGGAACAATATTCTCCATCTTCACTAAGAATGCTTCGACAAGCCTCCTCCCATCAAACCATGGGGCATCACATAGCTCAAAGTCAATCCAACACACTATTTTAGTTATCCTTGCACATATTTAGGTAGATACCCTATACATCTTAATATTCCACCTCTCCGTGGTATCCTATGAATCAGTATCATATGAATTCTCACTCCAATTCAATTCTCCATCCGCAATCGGATTGAAATAATATTCCCCACACCCTGTGATATTGTAAATATTTTCAATAATAGATTTTTGTGAATCCTCATCTACCATCTCATTGTATATATCCCCTTCATTTGGATCTAATGGAATGATCATACGTAGGGTATCTGTCTCAAACGACATTTGTTTCTTCTTCAAATTCAACACTACATTGTTGTCAAAGGCTGAATCTGTTAGCACATATTTTGGTAGAAAGGGTGTTTTTCCCTTATAAAATAACCCCTTGGTGGAAAAATGCAGGAAAGGGTCATAGCATGACCTGCTTTCAGCTCTTATCCTATGTTTTTGATGGATGGGAAACCTTGGAACATTGTGCTAGGGATCGTGTAGATCTCAGTGGTTGAGATCTATGTGCTCGGATATACAGTTCATGTTCCATATCAGACACCCCCGACCTTATGCCTTTAATGATGGGGGGTTCGAGTTGGTGGTATTCTCGCATGGGCCACCCACTAACATTCCACCTCCCTAGTAACTTGGACCCCACCCATGCTCTACCACTTACCACCTACCCCCCCTTCGAGTAAACCTCCATACCTCCTCCGCTTACCACCTGTGCTCCTCTAGACACCTATTTTCCACTTTCTCGACCGCACACCCATCACCTCCCCGTTGTCACTTCTCCCCCCTCTCAGCTACCGACATTTGTCCTCCACTCACAATCCTCCATGCCTATCCCTTTCCCACTATTACACCTCTCCCTCTCACCTCACAACATATAGCCTCCACTCCTCCTCCATGTTAGCTCCACTTTGTTGTCGTCTTCCCCCCTGACCTACCACTCCACTCTGCCACCGCATCCTCTCCCATTGCCACTTCCCCCTCTCTCCTTTACACCTCATCTCTTAGCACATATTTTGGTATAAAGGGTTTTTTTACCTTAGGAAATAACCCCTTGGTGGAAAAATGCAGGAAAGGGTCATAGCGCGACCCACTTTTGGCTCTTATCCTAAGTTTCTGATGGTTGGGAAGCCTTGGTGCATTGGCTATGTATCATGCATATCTCAACATATGAGATCTGTGCACTCAGATCTATGGTCTATGTTCCATATCGGACCCCTCCCCGACCTTCTGCCTTTAAC
>SNQJ01S0000778.1:740530-835067 GCA_010110895.2 Picea sitchensis | reverse complement strand
CCACTTACCACCCACGCTCCCACAGACACCTGCCTTCCACTCGCCTGACCGCACACCCGTCACCTCCCCGTTGTTACTTATCCACCCTCTCACCTTTTGACATTTGTCCTCCACTCACATTCCCCCGCGCTTATCCCTTTCCCATTATCACAGCTCTCCCTCTCACCTCCTGACATATGGCCTCCACTCATCCTCCATGTCACCTCCACTTTGTTGTCATCCTCCCCCCCGACCTACCACTTTTCTCTTCCACTGCATCCTCTCCCCTTGCTACATCACCCTAACTCCTTGTTGGTCCTTGACCAAGATTGGAGGATCCTTGGTCATGTTTGACCTACTTTTGGGACTTTAACAAGTTGTCGAAGGAGGAGCGCAAGTCAAAGCGGAGATCATGGGATCTCAGCCCCCTTTTAGGGATTTTTGGGTTTTGGGATTATGTAATGGGTATGGGGATGTCGGCCCATGGGTTTACCCATGTTTAGGCCCTATTTTGTAATGTATAAATAGATGTCTAAGCGATGTAAGAAGGGGGACATCTATGTGATGCTAGGTGCTAAGTGCAAGTGGTAATTGTAATTACTTTGTGCATACTGTGTAAGACTTGCAGAGCTAAGTGTAAGTCATCATAAGAGATGGTGGAAGGATTTGTGGTGTAACTCATGGAAAGAGGATCTAGCGAAGTGTGCAGATCTCTTGTCCTCTGTGGAGTAAGATCTCAAGGCTTTGTGCATGTAGAATATTGACATAAGAAAATAAAGAGAAGAAGAATTGGTGGACGTAGCCCTGGGGAGGGGGTGAACCATGTATATCCTGTGTTGTGGTTGCTTTGTGCATTTTGGATGTTCTCTTGTTTATGTGATTAAATGCTTAAGGCACTGATGTATGTTAGATGAATCTGATATGATATCTTATTGCTAAATAATGTGAATGAATGATAGATCTAACCTATGTTGATGTGATTAGTGTTTGATTATATTGGATCTGTGTGAATACCGCACCCTTTTGTTATTAGGGTTTATCTGCGCTGTAAGCTAAAGGCAAATATTGATGAACTGTAACTGCTAAATGCTTTGTTAAAGTGTTACAATCACATATATGTGTCCCAACTAAGGTTGCAGACATTGAAGTCCTGCAACCACCTCTGCCTCTACCTTGGGTGAGACTTCATATGCTTCACAAGTGTTTCTGAAAGGGTCGGTAGTTAGGGTTTTGTTGGTGTGCTATTGTATCGTTGAACCATGGGTCTTCCCTTGTGCCAATAAATGGTTATGTTACTGGGATCGAAACTGTGATTACTAGGAACTAAAGAAAAGAGAAAACTCCATGTGTAGATTTTTTTCCCTAGTGCACGGTATTCTACTTGACTTGTGAAGCTCTCTTCCAAGAAGAAGAGTCAGATCTAAAGAAAAGAGGTAAGACCTGAATTCTTTGTGCTCTGATAAATGTAAGAACAGTGAAAAGTTTTGATTGAAAAAGTAAGATAAGTGGAAATTTTTGTTTCAGAAGTATGGATCTAGGTATGTTTGAGAAAAAAATTCCTAGATTGAAAAGTAGGGCACAACTAGATGAAAGAAGGTTTGATATGAGTAGATCTAACAAAAATAGTGAAAGATATTTTATTCCTATGCATAGAAAGAATGTTTGGACTAACAAATGGATGTAGGATCCTAGAAAGAAATTTTTTCAGGTTAGCTACTATCCTAGTGCGCAATACAGGAAAGGATGGGGATCCTTTCAAAGAAAAAAAAGACTAACCCTTTGTTACAGTTGCAAAATACCAGGACATCTTGCTAAGGAATGCCTTGGTAGAAGACCTAGTTGTCTTTGTTGTAAAGCTATGGATCATGAAGTTTTAGATTGCCCTAGAATGATTGCTAAGATTGACATAATGAATATTAGACAAGAAAACCTCGAGGAAGGTTACGAAACTGAGACCATGGCAGAACCCCAAAAAGAATCAGAGAATGTATTACTACAAATTAAAGAAACCCTAAATGATCATAGAAATATCAACTTATTAGAGATCTTCAAAGAAAAAGAATGCATAGAAGAAAGAATAGGAGACTTTGACATTGATTGTGTTCTGAATGAAGAAGCACAGGTGAATATCATGATAGAAAGAACTTGGGAAACTTTAGGAAAACCTTCTATGATTCCTTCATTGGGAAGAATAGGAATATTTAGAGGAAAGATGATAACCCTATGTGGAAGACTCACCCAGATATCTATGAGTTCTCATGGAACTTCGACAGAGGAAGATTTTGAAATTGATAAATTTATTGAGAACAACATGCCATTTGCTATATTACTAGGAAAACCTTGGATTGAAAAGGATCGGGCCAGAAGAAAAGAAGAGGAAGTCTTAGAGAAGAAGAAGCAAGAATTAAAAGATTTCAGGACTAGGAGGATAGCACACTTGAATGAAGAACAGGAGAACAAATCAAACATACTTAAAACCATAAACTTGGATGTCGAAGTTAAAATAGCACAAGAAGACTCACAAAAGACTGAAGTACCTACCCCAGAGAGAGAAGACGTATTATTCTCTGACCCTACGAAAGAATCTCAACAACACGAAGTTACTATGCCAAAAGGATATAAGAATCAGAATGAAAAGAGGAATACCGAGACAAAGATCACTAGAAATAAGGCTAGAAAACTCAGTAAGAAGAAAGCAAAGATCGAATAGTTACAGAAGGTCCCAGAGGGGACTTCGTAGAGGAAAGGTTTGCAAGACTGGAACTTTGCCAGGATATCAGAACAACACAACATGGCACTTCACCATGGAGAAGTGATATAGCCATTGAAAGCATTATAACCATTAGCCTGATGACCCGAATGGTTGTAACAATAGTAATGGCCCGAAGACTCACCATCATACCGTTGGGACCGCGCCGCAGCAGATAGAACCGCATTGCTGAAGGCCTCTCATTCGTTGGAGAGATTTGTTACATCATGTCTACTTAGTTCGTCTACTGTTGCACTAAGAACACTTTTGTGAATTGTATCCAAGACAACTCATTGCTACCGCGCTGTGTTTATTGAGATCAACACCTATTCCATTGAATTTCACACTCATTCATCCACCCGAGTTATCCGATTTAAGTGTGCATGGCAGATGAGCTTAGCACTGTAGAGAAATCCGTCGAAGAATTTCTCATCGATTGCATGGCCGAGAAAGTAATGTTTTTAGGTATTCAAGCATCATCGAAGAGAGGAGTGCAAGCCTCTTCGTTGACTGCTCGCGGATCTGGACCATCCTAACTGACATCAAGGAAGAGAACCAAGCACAAAGATGAACTAGCCAACGTGAATTTAATCCCGACCATCTTACTAGACTACATATTGCCTCTAGCTAATGTGGTGAGTCGTGATAGTGTCCCGAGGGACTTTGATTACACCATGGTTACTGCATACCTCCCGAAGGGGATACATGCAGTTAGAACACAACAGGATAATATCGCGACGTTGAAGTTCAACAACTTCAACCTAGGAGACCACAAGAACAATAGTATGCTTGATCCTCACAAATACTTGACCAAGACAAAGGGGAAGAACTCGAAAATAATCCCCAGTTGTGGACTATGAACCTCGCACAGTCCACCCTCTTGAATGTAATGAATATTATGCACTTTTGAAGGCACAAAGAGGTTAAGATGTGTGTTAAGCTCCTTCTCTCAGGTTACCATGGTGGCTACCTATGGCTAGACCGACACATCACATTCGATCCAACATTGATCCATAGGATCACCGGATTAAGCATGTAGGGACCCAACCCACATGACTTCTACCCAGGAAAGGCTACAGATTGCGCATTGGCATAGAATATCAAAGACACATATGATGATGTAGAAAAGGGGACGTGAGGCTACAAGGTATCTTCCATCTAGAATGGTGCAGTGCACCTAACCTGCCAACTGATCGTAGGAAAGATCGTAAGAAAGAAGAGACCTACACAGATCATAGGATTCATTGTTTACCTCACTGGGAAATGTGTAGAAGGACTCCAGATGAACTGGGCGAAGTAATTGGTCAACCAATTGGAATTATACTTCCATGAAGCTTAGGATCAGGGCTATGATTTCCACTTTAGCTGGCTCCTGATCCTCATCGCATTTACCTCTTGGGAGATGCCAGAAGGCACAACCTTCCTAGACATCGAGCCGTTCAAGATGCTCGCTGTGAAGTTCAACATGCTTTGGTACTCGAGCTATATGGGAAACTTTTTGCAGTCGAATGTGGTCTTCCACATGTACTATCTCCAAATGAATAAGGCCATCGAAGTTATCCCTCGCATGATGCCAAACACCCTGTATTGGTTTAGACCTCTCACGAAGTTTCGCACAGATCGACACTTCATCCATATCATTGTGCGAGAAGAAGAGAATAAAGAGGAGCTTCAGTCATACTATAAGCTCACAAAGGAGGACCTCGAAGAGATAACCAAGGACTGGTCTGTAGAGCTCCTCATCCCCACTGACCCTGCAGAGATGTCTGATCTCGAACTTGATAGCTCAGAGGCCACTCACAAAGAACACGACACACCTAGAACCAACAGAAGAAAGAAGACTGAATAAGTCCAAGATTTTAGAATCTCATCAAAAGAAACTGCTTAAGTATCACCTGGCCGAGGGGGTGATGACGAATTAGAAGAGACAAATGGAAGAGGAGATTAGCATAATTAAGGCAAAGTAACACCGCCTAAGGATCCTGTTGATGAGGCCGATCCCTTGAAGAAAAGGAAGGTTTCCCCCATGAAACTCACTTCCCAAAAGAAATCCAGAGCCAACTTGACTAAGATGTAGACTGTGCTCACTGTAGATGACTTCTACTTCATCATCGCAGCTGTAGAAGATGCCTCGTAGGACATATTGCAGAAACATGAAACCAAGCAGGAGGATATGTATGATAGAATCAAGGTTGAACTCAGAGGGGTACAACAAGCCCTTCAATCCATCCACGCAGTATCCACTGTGCCCCCACCATCAGAAGAACCAGATTTGGGAGATGAGCTTGCCCAACTTCACAGACTAGCTGAAGCAACCGAAGCTTACTTTCATCGA
Organism: Picea sitchensis; assembly: GCA_010110895.2. Classification (NCBI taxonomy): domain Eukaryota; kingdom Viridiplantae; phylum Streptophyta; class Pinopsida; order Pinales; family Pinaceae; genus Picea; species Picea sitchensis. Next base: position 830,004 of record SNQJ01S0000778.1, on the reverse strand, counting down.
GCACAAGATGAGAAAGACCAGGCCAAAACAACCCTAAAACAAGCCTAGGAAGAAATGGTAGAGAAATGTTGAGTTTCACAGAAGGAGAAGGAGGACCTTCAAGCCAAGTTTGAAGAAGAGAGGGCCCAGGTCAAGTAAGAAAAATGATAGTTTCTCACAGAACAACTTGGAGTCAAAGAATCAATCGACAGAGAACTTCATTCTGTGACAAGATTAGTTCCAAAGGAAGAAGACCGAGTGGAGCATCAAGTAGCACAGCTCGCAAAAGATATCCATCAACTACAACAAATAATAGTAGACTTAGAGCTACAAACAGTGCCAAGCACTTCGTCGGATGTACAATATCAAAGAGAAGAACCTACTCAAAGCACAGTTGAAAGAATCAAGGCCCTCGCCATGGAATGTAAACAACTAAGTGATCACAGTGCCCAGACTTATGAACGACTCACTGAGGATTCTGAATTAATGGCACTAAAGTCACAACTCTAGGAGGAAAAGTAGCAAGCAGAAATAGTACAGGCATAGTTGAAGCCCCTGTCAGCCATTGAGAGGATGAAACAATCCCAAGAATAGCACACTGCTCAATAGCAGGTCCACACCATTTAGAGAAAATTCATGGAAGTGACTCAGAGGATCCAACCAATATAGGATGAGGCTTGCCAACTATTTGCAGATATTGAAAGTCGAGGAGTAGAACTGGAACAAGTTGTCACTATAGCTAAACAACTCTTAGATGGACCTGTCAACGAAGTAGTAATCCAAGAGTTTGTCGAACAAGAGGTTGTGGCACAACAATAGGTCGAAGTAGCTCAATCCAATCTCGAGGCTTTCGAAGCAGAGCTACCTAGACCAGAGTGACTTAGGACGCGTCACATGTGAGTGTTGGGGGCTTGTTGGCCCTTGACCAAGTTTTGAGGATCCTTGGTCATGTTTGACCTATTTTTGGGACTTTGACAGGCTGTCGAAGGTGGAGTGCAAGTCGAAGTGAAGATCGCAGGATCTCAACCCCTTTTTAGGGAATTTTGGGTTTTGGGCTTATATAACGGGTATGGGGATGTCGGCCCATGGGTTTACCCATGTTTAGGCCTGATTTTGTAATGTATAAATAGATGTCTAGGTGATGTAAGAAGGGGGACATCTATGTGATTCTAGGTGCTAAGTGAAAGTGGTAATTTTAATTGCTTTGTGCATACTGTGTAATACTTGCAGAGATAAGTGCAAGTTATCGTAAGAGACTGTGGAAGGATTTGTGCTATAACTCAGGGAAGGAGGATCTAGCGAAGTATGAAGATATCCTGTCCTCTATGGAGTAATATATCAAGGCTCTGTGCATGTAGAATATTGACAGAAGACAATAAAGAGAAGAAGAATTGGTGGATGTAGCCCCACGGAGGGGGTGAACCACGTATATCTTGTGTTTTTGTTGCTTTTTGCATTTTGGATGTTCTCTTGTTTATGTGATTAAATGCTTAGGGTGTTGATGTATGTTAGATGAATATGATATGATATCTTAGTGATGAATAATGTGAATGAATGCTAGATCTGACCTATGTTGATGTGCTTAGTGCTTGATTATATTGGATCTATGTGAATACTGCATCGTTTTGTTATTAGGGTTTATCTGCGTTGTAATCTAAAGGCGAATATTGATGAACTGTAACTAGTAAGTGTTTTGTTAAAGTGTTACAATAACATATATGTGTCCTAGCTAATATTGTCGAAATCAGAGTCCTACAACCACCCGTGCCTCTACCTAGGCTGAGACTTCATCTTCTTCGCAGGTGTTGCCGAAAGGGCCGGTATTTAGGGTTTTGTTGGTGTGTTTTTGTAGCATTGAACCCTGGGTCTAACCATGTTCCAACACTGCTTTACACCTCATCTCCTCACACACTGGTGATCACACAGTCCTGATCACCACTCTCTAGTCGAAACCCTCCACATGGCCTTCATTCACTCATAGTGCCATTCGAGCTCGTGCCAAGCAATGAACCAACTCACTATTGTCAGCATCCACGTCCTCCTACCAGCGTTCCCCACAAAATTCCAACAAAGTGACAGGTGCTGAGTTGACTCAGGCTGGTCTTGATCCTGATGCAGATAATTAATGAAAGTGGGTGAGGTGGTTGAAACATCGTCTCCCTCCATAAATGGAAAGCCAGAAAATACTGGCAGATCAAGAGATCGCATCTGAAAAAGATCTACATGCGTAGTCTGATAGAGGAGACATAGACCGACTAATCAGAAGCTCGCATCTGACAGATGATTGCAAGCACAATTTGCAGAGAAGGTTTAGACGTAAACCCTTGAAATCTTTGACGTGATCATGCCTCTAGAGGTTGTATGTTGTTCCGAGTATAAGTGTGCATTTTTTATATTTGTTTATGGTCGATGGTTGAGCAAGCCTCCTGTATTGTAAAGTTTTGATGAAGCTCTGGTTCCCTGGTTATGTAGCTTGATTTGAGACTTGTTGTTTAATGAAAGTCATCTTTCTTCTTCATCTTATTTTCCTCTGATATTGAAGTGTCCATGATTGAAGGATTTGCATGGATTGTTTTAACTGTATTGTGATGTATGTTTGATTACACTGTTGTTATGATGTTCTTCAGTTTCCTGAAACTTTGAATTCAAGAGGATCTGGTGTTTGAAGTTTTTCCTCCTTAGGTTGTTGGAAGACCTGATGTCCATAGTAGACCTATACATTCTCCTCACCAGTTCTTCCTCCTATTCGCCTTTACTACAACTTACTGACTGAAGTTGACCAAGACCTCAATTTATTAAGCATGCTGGTCTAGTTTTCTGAATTAAAACGATATCGTCTTGATTTTGCGTCCATTTGACCTCTTTAAAATTATTCATTGTGACATATAAATTGATGGGTACTGGTATTACCTTCCATGCAATCCGAGGGTGACTTCTAGTGCTAACAGAATCAATGCCAAGTAGGGAAGGGTATGGAATTGATTCAATTCATCCATGATCTTTATTACTTCAAAATATTCCTTCATCTTTACCCCCTCTATGTTCACCTTGCTTTGCTCCAATTGGCCTATAGGGTAGATTATGTATTGATTGGCCAATCAAAGTTGGATGGGATACTACAACAAATTCTATTTACCCCTCAATTCTCATTACTTATTTAGTAGGATTTTTACATTAGAACCTATATCCAACTTGACTCTATCCATATGATAAATTCTAAGTTTATCTCTCATCTTGAACTCTCTTATGGTGCACTTCTTCTTTCTAACTTGGAACACATCCATTTCTAATAGGGGGGTTTATATATCTTTATCTCTCCCTTCTTCCCCCATGTAGGTTGCTAAAATATGTGTCAAATTTCATGGAGCATCATTGTCACTTAACAATCTTAAACAACAATGTAATAATTTGATTACTTGATCCTCAATTTATTTTTCATGACCTAGGTCATGCAGTGCTTATTCTCGCACTGTGTGCTTCATCTCTTCATGTACATGTTCCTCTATTTCCATTTTTTTTATTTATCACAACTCTTATCTTCTGTGAACTTCTTCTAGTGACCTTTGCATCACACATTGGATTTCCTCATGCACATGAGATTCCTCCAAAGACCTTTCTGTGGCATGTTTCAATTCTTCATAGGATTAGGCCTCTTCCAACGACCTGTATGTCACTCACTATAATTTCTCATAGATATGGGACTCTTCAAGCGAACTTTGTGTCATGTGTTGCATCTTTTCTCATGCTCTTTCTTCTTCTATATCCCTTCATGTGTTGCACAATAATTGCTTCTACTGAACAACATCATGTTGAAATATTGTGTAACTGCAAAGAATATTCTTATCCCCTTTTGTGGATAAAGTAAAAGATAATATATATATATATATTATATGGACAAGTCGGCCCTATTGTGACTAGACAAGTCAAATGAAATTAGAAAGATAAAGTGGACAGGTTGGCCTAGACCTAATTATTGTGGGGGAACAACTTGTATTTACAAGAGGCCTAACACCTCATTTGTACACACACTCATCAATCTCTCTCTATCAAGTGCACAAGTTTGAGAGTGACGCGGGTACAAAAAGAAGCGATGCAGCTACAAGGAAGAGTATCTCAGTAAAGGTGAAGTTTATCTTGGTGAAGGACTATCTTGGTCTAAGTGGTGTGTTACTCTGTTCTGGTTAGGGTTTCTGGTGGATCTTCTATTTGGTGAGATCTCTCTTGTGAGAAACATTGTACTTGGTTATTGAATATATATTAAAGAAGGTTTTCTAGGTTTTCTTCCCCTTGAGGGTTTCCCAGGATAAATGCTTGTGTACTCTTGTGATTGTGTTTCTCTCAGTGATCCTCTCTATGCTATGGTTATCTAGTAAATTGAAAAGAAACCTAATAATAGAAGAAAATTTAACATGGTATTAGAGATAAACTAAAGAAAGCATATTTCACAGGAAAAAGAAAAAACATCATTGTTGTCGTACAAGAAAATTAGGGTTTTTTTTATTAAAGAGGAATTTCAACCCAAAGATCATCTAGAAAAGTGCACCCTATCCTAAGGAACTCATTGGCACCTTCAACGCACCTTTTTAGTTGATATAACTCCCGAAAAGGGAAACCCTAGTTTTCACCAATACCAAAAGTACCAGAAAACCAGAAGTACCAGGAAACCAGAAGTACCAGGAAACCAGAAGTACCAGAAAACCAGAAGCACCAGTTCAGAAATCCGTTGGTCTAGTTTCAAGGGCCAGAAATTGAAATTTTCAGAGATTGACTATACCAGCATACTCACCTCAGTCCAACACATTTTTAGTGAGTTTAGTTTTCAGATCAAAGAAATTTGATTTTTCTGTTATTTCTATAGCCCGAAGGGCTAGGTTTTATACTGCAAGAAAGAATGGCTACCAATATGAGGGTAGACAACAGGCTGGAAGGATCTAGAAACTTCAGATCTTGGAAGCATAGGTTTTAGATAATTCTAGACGAGAATGATCTCCTAGAACATGTTATAGTGGGTGTACTAGAACTAGAGAAAGAAGAGAAAAAGACCAAGCATAAGAAGAATGAAAAGAAAGAAAAGAGAATCGTGTCACATTCAGTAAAGGATCACTTGATCCCTCATATATCTGAACTACAAACAATAAGGAAAATGTATGAGGCACTCAGCAGGTTGTATGAAACAAAAGATAAGAGCTAGAATTTTTCCTTCAAAAATTATCTTCGTAATATGAAGATGGAAAAATCAGAATCTATCTCAGAGTCTATCTATGCTACAACTGTCAAAAGTTGAGACACTTTTCCTATGACTATCCTCAAGAAAAAGGGGAAAGAAAGAATCAATCACATGTGGTAGAGGAAGATGAATCTCCTCCCTCAAAGAAATACTTAGTAGAAATCAGGATTATGTACTTTAAGTTGAAGCTAGTTGATCTAAAGAAAGATAGCAAATGGTGGAGTCTGTGGAGCCTCTCCACACAAAAAACAAAAGATAAGTATTCATGTTTATTTTTAGTATCTTGTTTACTTTAATACTTTTTCATTACAAGTTAGGTTTTTGTGAGAATGTTAATTAACCTCTTTTTATTTCAGTGTCTATGCAGATTTATGAAGGAAGTATCAAAGAAGAGGATAAACAAAGAGATAAAATATTTATTTCAGAAAGCATACTATAAGTAAGTTTATAGGTCTTGGAAGAAATAAATTATTCCTTGACTTGTAGAAGTTAGAAAACATGAGAAGGACTTATGATATAGAGACAGTTAGTAAGAACCAAACAGTATCAAGTATTCATATAGGAGAAGGAGGCTCCTAAAGATGCAGAACAAAAATGTTCAAGATGAAGAGAAAGATGGATACTCATATATAGTTGATGAGATGAAGGTAACTACAAATTTCTCCAATACCATTCTTATAGATGCAGAGGGAGCAGGTTGATCCAGTATGAATTTAGAAAGAAAGAAATGTTTGAACTCAAGAAGGCACCTAGGATATTACAAAAGAGAGCTTCAAGGAAGATGAGTATCAGGTGTTACACAATTAAAGAAGCTCATAGTTTGGTGCAAGAGGGAGCTATGTCTCCTAGTTCGAAATGGAGGATCGTGATTTGGTGCAGTTTGGTCCAGTAGATGAATCATGCCTAGCAGATGGATAGCATGGTATTATACCATGGAAATATTTTGGACCACAAGATATTTTTTCAGATCCCAAAGGTAGACCTTCATATATAAGGAAAGAGAAGACACCTTCATAGAGAAGAAAGAGACCTTTGTAAAGAAGGAAGACACCTTCGTAGAGAAGGAGAATGAGAAATTTTCCAAGGTTGGCCTCTATCCAAGTGTTGAGTTTTGGATACTCTAGGGACATTCTAGAATACCCTCATAGAGAGAGGTGTGTGAACACCCTTATAGAGAGGACTGTGGATGTTTCTCCAAGGGGTAGCGGGAAAATAATCTCCTCTAGCCAAGGATTGAGTAGCATGGAACACAAACCTTGACCATGTGGAATGGTTAGTTGGATCTTGAGATTTGTATCGTGATCCTGCGTGGATCATGGAAAGGGAGTCTAGTCTTTCCCAGGCTAGCATATTAGCTTCTCTAGTTCATGTGGGATGACTAGGAGTGAAGCTATGGTAGTAGTCCTCCCCAGTGGATGGGTGAGATAGACGACTACAAGAGAAGGGAGAACATAAAAGGAATGACAAAACTCGTAGAATATCTTCTATGTGAAGATAAGAAAGAGTATTTTCTGCGTGAATATGAAAGAAAGAAAGAATGTATTCTACGCGAAGATAAAGAGAACAAAACGTATTTAATATGGATTAATGGAGAACTAGTTAGTGATCATGATGCCATATGACCAAGTGGAATATATTGATGCCTCCTTGATGATGTTTCCCAGTTGATGATGTTACCCAGTTGATGATTCTCAGTTGATGATGTTATCCAATTGATGTTGTTTTCCAGTTGATGATGATTATCTAGTTGATGATATTGCCCAAGTGATATTGTTCAGTTGATGATGACATCCAGTGACCTGTGAAAAGATAAAAAATATTCTTTTTGTTAAGAGGGAGTGTTGAAATATTGTGTAACTGCAAAGAATATTCTTATCCCCTTTTGTAGATAAAGTAAAAGATAAAATATATATATTATATTGACAAGTTGACCCTATTATGCCTAGACAAGTCAAATGTAAATTAGAAAGATAAAGTGGACAGGTCAGCCCTGACCTAATTATTGGGGGGGCACAACTTGTATTTATAAGAGGCCTAGCACCTCATTTGTACACACACTCACCAAGCTTTCTCTATCAAGTGCACAAATATGAGAGTGACAGAGCTACAAGGATAAGCAACGCAACTAAAAGGAAGAGTATCTCAGTAAAGGTGAAGGTTATCTTGGTGAAGGACTATCTTGGTCTAAGTTGTGTGATACTTTGTTTTGGTTAGGGTTTCTGGTGGATCTTCTGTTTGGTGAGATCTCTCTTGTGAGAGACATTGTACTTGGTTATTGAATCTATATTAAAGAAGTTTTGTTGGTTTTTCTTCCCCTTGAGGGTTTCCCAGGATAAATGCTTTTGTACTCTTGTGATTGTGTTTCTCTCAATGATCCTATCTATGCTATGGTTATCTAGTAAATTGAAAAGAAACCTAATAATAGCAGAAAATTTAACACATCAAACTTAGGAGAGGGTTGTGCTACCTTACTTATATTCCCCTCCAACCTTTGACCTATCCTTTCACCATGCTCAATGTCCATTATTTTCTTTGCTCCACCTTGGGTTATCACCCATACATCAACTTCATCATCCTTTTTTAATTCCCATGGGGATATGCAACCACCATTTTTCAATGTTCCTTCTTATCTTCCCATTTCTTCAGTAAGTCGAGAAAATCCTTTGTGACATGATCGGGGATATAGAAATACCCAAGAGAGCACACAATTTGTCACAAAATATTAACACATGGACTATCTCGCCACATTTAAAACAAGTGGGGGGTCTACCTCCACCTCCTGCATATCCTTGTCCTTGGCCTCATCCATATCTACCCCTAGGATCTCTTTGGTATCCACATCCCTATTATGGGATAAATCGGTAGGCGCGGACACTAACTGATCTCCCTAGATCCACCTAGATCTATAACAAAACACACCAGAACATGCCGCTTTCCTTAAGTTTTAGATATTTAATTTACTAACTAAAGAGAGATAGGTGGCATACCGTTCAAACACCACTTCCTCTCTCCATCGCCATCCTAGCTCCATTCCAACGCTCATACAATGATGAACCTGCAAAAGAACACAACCAACCAAAGTGATAGTAATAGCATAAACTCAATATAAACCTATGTATGTGATCAAGGACTCATGCATTAAAAAAAAACAAGCTTTATAGGAAAGAATCATATTACTGTATCATATTAGATGTGAAAGAGAGATTACAACCATGGCCTTGATGTCGTAAGGTCCCTTCCAACTGTCTTTCATTCCCCACACACTTCCACTCCAAGAATTCTGAGAGCATAGATCTGATAATATTCACAATCTGTCTTGACAAAGTGGCTCATCTAGCCAAGCTAACAATCTCCAAAGCTCAATCCAATCCAAGCTCCAAACTCAAAAGCTAATTTCATCCAAGCCAACTTTCTCCTTGAGAGCTCCTCTCCTTTTATAAGCTGAAGAGGATAAGGTGAGGAGGTTAAGATGATCCCACTAAATCATGAAAGCGAGTAAGATCCAAACCATTCGGATACCACCTCACCATGGAATTTTATCCTTCTATAAGCATCGAGAAGATGCTCGTTTTCCCATGTATGAGAATTCTCACACCCTGCTTATAGAGAAACCTGTGAACTTCTCACAACCCAGCTATGGTGTAGCCTGCAAGAATCAAGAATTATCACACCCTGCCTATATAGAAACCTGTGAACATCCTCTTTAATAGGATTTTTAGAAAGGAGAATGCAACTTCTTTTCTCAGGAAAAGTTATTCTCTCTTCTTTCTTTAAGAAATCAGGCCATTGACCCCTCTGAAGGCAACATATAGGTTTACATCATTAATGGTCATAGGGATGATGAAAATAATGTGTAACACTCTCTCAACACCACCACGATCACAACCCTTCCGCTTCTTCTAAACCTGGAATACATTATAGGTATTGTCTTGCATCAGCTGGAGTGATATGCAATTGTTCACATCATGCCCCATGGATTTGTAGAATTCACATAATAGATTATGATGTGTTTTCTAATATTTCTCCATTTTTGGGAAGTGGGGTGCTATATGTCCCCAATGGGTACAAATATAACACCATTCCATCTGGGGTCTATCTTGAAATGGATTTGGTGCACCCATTTCCATATAATTTCCCAATGTATGACGCTAATCTCTATGGTGCCATTCTGATCGATCTGTTGTACACCATACATGCTTCCACACCACATTTTGTTTTTCCATATTCTATAATTGCATCTTTAGGTTGGAAATATTGGACTATACTTGCACCAAACCTATCAATGTTTCTCCTCCTCCTAGTGTAGCCTCCAAGTGCATAACAATATCCACCACTTTTTCTTGAGTAGTCACCTTCTTATAGTTAAGAAGGACTCAAATATTGGGGAGAAACCCCACAATGAACCATTCTCTATGGTACAGATATTGGATCTTGAATTCCATCCTATCCAAAAATATATTGAACTGTTGGTAATAATCCCACATGGTTTCTCCTGGTTTCTACTTAATCTTCTTAATCTTTGTAATGCATTGAGATTCCAACTTAGGCTTCTATAATTCCTTAAAAATATCTCTCTTGACTTATTTCAAGGACCTCATATGTATCATCAGTGCAATGACCTTGTATTTCATGTACCATTGTTGGGTGTAGGCCTATTTTGAGAAGAAAATGCTATTTTGGGTGCATGCCTAGTTTTGGAGAAGAACATGTGGCAGGAAAAGAAACATGCAAGAGGAGAAGAAACATGGCAAGAAGGTAGGAAATACGAACCATGATAGGGTTAGGATTTTTGATAAATATTATAATGACTATAAGCTTGTAAAATAGTATAAATAATAACCTAAGAGGTCTAGGTTAGAAGTGGGGAAGGGTTCGAAGAATTGATGATGGTGATTATGACTATAATAAGGTGGTAGAAGAGTCAGGAAGGTATATTTTGAGGGTTATGTCACAGGATGAGGAGCATGGTGTGATATATTCCACCTCACAGAGATTCTTGAACCTCTTCATGATTGTATGATTGGAGATGTAATGTGTGAAAGGCTATATTTTGCAGCAGACTAAATTAAAGAGCAGAGAAGACAAATCTTTGTGGACATATCCGAGGAGGGGGTGAACCACGGTAAAACCTGTGTTACATTTGATTTTTATTGAGTGATTACTTCTTGTTAATGGTTATATTATTAATGAATGATTAAGTAGATGTATTAGAATGCCTGCATGAGTCTAAAGATGAATGAATCCTAGAAACACTTGAATGAGTAACAAATATTCATGCATGAAGAAGATATAATACAATCCCAGATCCCCACTCATTCCTACATTTCAATCACTTGAGCATTGCAATCACCCATAAAGTTATCTCAGGTGAGACTGTGGGGTGCACTCTGAGCATAGTGTTGCCTTATGGTTTACCATGAGGGCCGATAGTTTTAGAGGGTTTTGTTGGAAACCCATTGAGATCCAAACCTAGGTCATCCCAAGAATAAGTAAGAGGTCAAGGATGCCCTAGAAATGGTCATCGAGAAGGTAAATATGGAGACTAAATAAGAGAAACAATGCACAGATAATTTAGAGTAGAAGTTGAAGGAAGTCTTCACAAGAATTCTAGACAGTGCATAGGCAGCCATGAGAAATGTAGAAGAACAGATCCAAATCATTGCACAGATGCTCGAGGACTACAAGAAGGAGATCAAAGAGATTAAAGAAAAATAAACCCTAACTAATCCTCTGGAAGTTATGGCTGAAAGGGAACAACATGCAGCCCTGCAAGTGGAAATAATGGAGAAAGAAGATGAAAAGGTCACACAACTGTTTGATAGGACCATGTATCTATGGATGATGTTGGAGCTGAAGTAGCGACAAAATTCCATGAGAATTACAGAGTGAGTGAAGGGAGTGCAGGAAATGAGGACCCTGCAGATAGAGCTGAAGATTGTGTAGAATAACACGCAGGTCAGGCAAGCCCAGTTAGAACCCCTCCAAGAGAAAGAAGCACAAACAATTAAGAAAATGGACAAGGAAAAGAAAAGAATCACTCAGGACCATACTGAGAGAACAGAGTCTCTCAAGAATCATATCACAGTGTAGAGGTTAGAAGAGATCATAGGGAAAGCTATGCAAGATAGAGAAAAAGTAGAAGATTTAGAAGGAAAATTCCATAGCTTAGTAGAGGATGTTCAGGGAGCATGCACCACCTGAGTGGCTTGGGATGAGCCACATGTCAGTGTTGGGGGTCTATTGGGTGCAGGCGTATTTTGAGAAGAAAAAGGATATTTTGGGCGCCAACCTAGTTTTGGAGAAGAACAAGTGGCGGGAAAAGCACCATACAAGAGGAAAAGCAACATGCAAGAGGAAAAGAAACATGCAAGAGGAGAAGCAATGTGGTGAGAAGGTAGGAAATCCTAACCATGATAGGGTTAGGGTTTTTGATAAATATTGTAATGACTATAAGCCTATAAAATAGTATAAATAAGAACCTCGGAGGTCTAGGTTAGAAGTAGTCAAGGGTTCAAAGAGTTGATGATGGTGATTATGACTATAATAAGGTATTAGAAGAGTCAGGAAGATATATTTTGAGGGTTAGTTCATAGGTTGAGGAGCCTAGTGTAATCTAATATGCCTCACATAGGTTCCCAAACCTCTTCATGATTGTATGATTAAAGATGTAATGCACACAATGATAGATTTTGCAGCAGACTAAATAAAAGAGAAGAGAATCCAAATATTTGTGGGCATATCTCAGGAGGGGGTGAGCCATGGTAAAAACTATGTTACATGTGATGTTTATTGAGTTATTACTTCCCGTTAATGGTAATCTTATGAATGAATGATAGAAAAAATAAATCCACCAAACATGCATTCCTAGGACTAATAAATCCATGGCCTGGACCCTTCTATATTTTGGAATGGTATTCTCCATTTGTACTAAGAATACATCCACCGACCCCATCCCATCAAATCATGGGACATCGCATAGATCAGAGCCAATCTAATGCATTGATTTAGTTATCCTTGCACATATTTCGATATACACCTCATACATATTATGTTTCCACCTCTCCATGGTTTTTATAGCCCAAAATTTATCTACACATGCATACCTGGCCTATGGCCCTCTTACTTGCATTTTCTCCAAGCCATTATTGAGTTTCTCTTCTAAAAAACCAAAATTTTTGAAGATGTATGCGCCTTGGTCCACTACTTCCCATGTGCATACACTTGCTGCACCACTATAGCCCACGTACGTATGCATGCTGCACCACTACAACCCATGTATACTTGCAAAAGTTGCAAGGAATTCGTTGAGATTACGGGATATTGGGTAGTTTCCCAACTAATCCATCGCCTATAGCCCATCACCCAACCAAATAAGAATCCCTTTGTCATATCAAAGGAGGTTTTCGGGTCTCATTCCATATCTATACATAAGAATAGAGAAACTCTGCCCGTTTGACATCCCCTCCTTGCCCCAAGCATTTTCAACCCTTTTGTGAGAATTGCCTTAGAATTCCCCAATTTGCCTTCCTTCTTCCATCTTAAACCCATTATACTTCCAAAGAATAAGGTTGAGAGGAGAATCCATAAGGCGGTGCGCTCAGAGCTTGGTGAAGAGGATCTCAGACTAGGTTCATGGAGCAGTAGACGACTTTGGTTGTAAGTGATCATTGTATTATCAATAAAAGAAGTACTTATCCTATCCCAAATCATGGTGTGTCGAATGTTTGCATTTGATTTATGATTTTATTCTAACATCTAACCCTTATTTATGTATGAAATGCATGCTTGTATATTTTTGTTTGTCTATATTTGAATGTAGGCTAGCCTTGGGAGGAGGCGTGCAGTCAGTGAAGCTATCAAGCGCGAGAGGATCATCATCGGGCACGGAGTAGAGGTACAATTACCCGATCCTTCTCATTTTTATTTTCTTGTATGAGTCTGGGGTATGTTTGGGGTAGTTAGAGAAGTAGGAGACTTTTAAATAGCTATTTATCTACCTACATTGTAAATCCTGGTGTAGCCATAGGGGGTTTTTCCTACTAGCATAACTGGCGACCATACTGGGGAAACCTCTAGGGTTTTAGGGGATTTTTTGGATGTTTGATTGGTTTTATACCTTTTGAATTTTTTTTGAGTTTGCTGAGTCTTTTAAGGGATTTTGGTCACCTGTTGGTTCCATACCAGTTCTCCCTGCCCTTTCAGTCGGTCTGTTTTATTTATTTTTTCAAAAAGTACAGAGGTGTATGCGCCCTACTGTGGGTCAACACACATACATACTCGCCATGATTTATAGACAACCCGTGTACATACGCAGGTTTCTTAAGCATCAGTAGCATACCTGGGTCAAGAAATTGGTTTTAAGAAGAGGCAGTCAACCTCTTCCTTGATTGAGGTTTTACTTGTCAGGGTTTCTTGATTGATTTCAGTGTCTCTGTTTTTACAGTCATAGATTGGGTTAGATGTTAGTTTTCTTGTCTTTTTAAATATTTCTTGTGTTTACTTCTGAAAGGGTTTTAGGCAAGTCTTTGAGTTTGTTGATCAACCTGTTTGGTGTCTTTAGTGATTCCCTGTGATCTTCAGTGGGCCAGAGGTCAGTTTCAGTCTTGTCTTGTATTTTCTTTTCCCTATTTTGTTTTCTTTAAAGAAAAGAGAAAAAAAACTTATACAAGTTTTTCCTATTTAAAGCATTTCCAAAAAAAAGAAAAAGATTTTTTATTTCTTAGTTTGGTAAAGTAGTTAGGGTTAGTTATTTTACTTGAAAGGAAAAAGAGTTCATTTTTTAAAGTTCTTTACTGATTTCTTAGAACTTAAGTATCTCATAGTCGAGAGAAATTTCATTTTTGGTCTTATTTTTAAAGATCTTGAAAAGAGTTAGTTATGAAAAGTTGGTTACAAAGAGCTAGTTGAAAATATTGTTTTTCCTATAAGTAATTTTTTTTTTCAGATTTTCGTTTATTTTGCCCTCTTTCGTCTCTCATACACATCACTAGTTTCACTGCCATATCCTTTTATTTAAAACAATCCATTTAAAAAAAATGTTAAATTTAAAAATAACTAGACTTTTATGTTTGTAGGGTCAATCAACTAGTTTAGGGTTAGATCCTTGAATTAGATTGGAGAGGAAACTCTTCAAGGATTTTAAACAAACATTGGAGTTAGATATAAGGAGTGTAAAATTCTAGTGATGTGAAATTTATCCGGGACCCCCCTCTAACATAGGGGCTAAACACGAGGTTGCGTAAGGAAAGACAGTGGAGATAACCCCTCCAAAGCTGGACTAAGCGTAGTGGGGAACACATATTGAGGATATGTCATGGGATATTATCTCTTTCATTTGCCTACGGAGATTCATGGACCTCGAATCCATTTGAGATCCTCAGTTGTCTTCCAGACCACTTGATTTTGATACCCTCAGTAGGTTTCAAAATCGTTATCCTTCTCATTGCGGTCCACCCGACTGTCGATTGTACCCTCCTGGTGATTGTTCATGAGCTGACAACTTAGTTGCCTTTATTCTAGGGAATTACACAGGTGACTTAGAGGTTATACTGCAGTACCTAGGGCATATGTCAGGTCACACTTTGCAGATTATACCCAGAGGGTTGTTCCGTGTTCGAGTTGCACTTGCACTGGTAAGTTTCCCTAGTGTTGGCTGGCGTAACTATTCTTCCAACTATATAGTGGTTTGCTTGGTTTATCTTGTAGGAAATTTTTTAGTGTTTGCTTGTCTTTAAACGTTATTTAAAGCATTAGTGTGTCATTGATATTTTCACAAAGTGGAGGATCAAGAGCTCTGTTGGTCGCAAAGGCTTCAGGGCATGCCACTGATTACATTGAATCCACCACCGCCACTGCTATGGAAAACACTTTACTAGCAGGGGTCATTTAAAGTGATCAGGCCACAAGATACTGTGCCCAAGACAGCTTCGAGAGGAGATTACTCAAATCTAGAGGAACTCACTATTTCTGACCTTGGAGCGGAATCTCTCAGGCCGACTAACCCTCCGATCACTGACTTGTCGATGCCAATATTGGTACAAGTTTTCACCCCAAGGGTAACACCTCATGAGCATCAGATAGTCTTACAAGAAGTTATGGAAGCAAATGATGCTACTTAGTTAGGGAGTCCTCATAATCCCTTAACGACTGCCACCACATGGGGTATTTTGCCTCCTAACCCACCTCCTCTGATCAGGAACAAAGTGGTCTCAACCCCCTCTACTTCGGGAAGTGGTTCGATACCATCATCCGTGGTGACCATTTCTCTATTCACACAGAGTGCGATGGGCCCTCCATTTTCATATGGGATGCCCGACTTTGATACAAACTTGATCCTTACATACTCCACTCTATAGACCATGGGTCTAGGGAAGGGAGCTCAAACGCTCCTTTGCAAGAGTCTACTGGGGGAACCTCAACCTCTTATATCTCTATTCCTTACGGTGGGGGTCATATACCTCCTTCATCCCTCTCGCTCGACGGTTCTTTCCAGCCACCCATCGGGCTAAACATGAACTACAACTTGTTTGGAGCGGGCAATTTAGGACCCTATTGCTACACAATGTCAGTGGGTTCAATGCCATTCTCTTTGTTCGACGCATTTGGTAATAACTCTTTTTCGTCAGTTGTCATCTCGGCCGGAGGAAACCCTGGTTTTGGACAACATAATCCTGTGCAGGGTACTATTCCTACACAGGGGGAAAGTACAAGACTTGTAAGTTTTAAACCTGTGAAGTAAAGCAATGTGTTGGAACAGGGTTAGACCCAGGGTTCAACTCTTACAATGCACCAACAAGCCCTAACTACTGGCCCTTTCAACAACACCTGCGAAGCAGATGCAGTCTCACCGGAAGTAGCAATAGGGGGTTGCAGGACATATGTGTCTACAACCAAAGGAAATGCAAAGTGGATCCAATACAACAAAACACAACAATCTAGTTATTATTTATCTCTCTTAATCCTACTTAGCAAGTTGTATCTATGATCTAACACAATAATGCAATAACAGTATATCAGATGGAAAATAATGTTGATTAAGGTTGGTTGTCATTGATGTCAACCCCTGATGAAATCCGCATAACACAAAGGTTGGGTAATGGAACCAAGATTTTTTTATGTAAATATGACTCTTTATTGTCTTTTCATGCATGATAACAAGTAGAAATGGATGAACTCCAAAGTGGTCCCCTTATGGTGAAAGCCCTCACGGGAAGATGCTTTGCAGATTGAGTTATCCTAGAAGTATGGTTAGAGAACCCATGCTTATTTGTGGAATAATGATACGAACTCCAGTGAATTTGTTAGTGAAACTATCCTATATGGATAATTCTTGTTATGCCATTTTTGGTGGTATGTGGAATGCCACATAACTCCTCACGGTTAGAGAGTTATGGCCATGAGAAGTTGGAGAACCCAAGTTTGGGTAATGGGCCCAAGCTTGTTTGATGGATAAAGGTATGAGTTTTGATATATTTTTAGGTATTACTATTCTATATGGACAATACATGTCATTCCATTTCTGGTGGTATGTGAAACGTCACATAAATCCTCACGGTTTGAGAGTTATGGCCTTACGAAGTTGGAGGACCTTCATATGTCATCTAGAAGCCTCAAAAGGTCAAGGTAGTCAAAGTGATTTAAGAGTTTTTAAATTTAAATAATAAAGTGAAGTGATGAGTGTACTATAATACAAAGTGAATAAAAAATCAATTGTTTAAATAATAAATTTAATGGAGAAATTAGAAGTGGGTTAACCCTAAAATAAGGAAAGTGGGCAAAGTGACCTAGAAGATGTTTTTAAGGAAGCTACTTGGAGAGTATAAATAAGAGGCAAGGCTATCTCATTTAAATCACACTTGAGAATATTGAATACCTATAGGTTTTTGAGGTAACCAAAGGATATCTAATCCAAATTTCTAAGGTAAGTGAAGAAAAGAAGGTCGAAATTCAAGGAAGGATAAATTATTTTGATGATGCTTTCTAAGGTATGTTTTTTTTAGGTCATCTCACTATTTTCACAATACATTTTTCTAGAATGATTCAGACCCTGAAATTGATATTCCATTGAGGAAACATATCCCAATATATGTGGTAAACAATTCAGCTTGTGGGTGGTTCTATTTTTGGATTTACACTCCGTGGAAAATAGGGTTTGTGGCTAGTCCTGAAACTAGTCAAAAATAGGTGTTTCGGGTAAAAATGTCATAACGTATTCATAACAGATCCAAATTAAGTAATACAAAATGTGTTTTTTATATTACAGTATTTAGTATTATGTTTAACAGTTTCAGATCAATTCAACAAGTATTGTGTGTGGGGCATGCTCTACAAGGTCTCTCTCTAGAATAAGCTAGAATTCAGCAAGGTGTGCTAGTTTTGTCATAAATCCTTTTCTGAGAGGTTCCAAATAGTGAAACCTGGAGGAATTGCATAAAACACACTGAAGAAAATTTTTATCAGTTTCAGATCTTTATTCATAATAGGTACAAAGTTATGATATTTCAAGTTAGGGTTGTTGACTAATCCAAAACTAGTCTTGTGAGACTAAAGAAACATTTGATGAAAATGATAGTCTCTTGTTGTTAAAGTTAAGGAAGGTTTGTAGGTATGTGATCATATACACTAGGTCTATTACAGAGTTACAAATCATATTTGGATGATGAAATTGATGAGGGATTTTGGTTGAGGTACAGTTTGGTTACATGCTTGAGACAAGTAGTTGATGAGTTGGCACATACATGAGGTGTATAGTTAATGAGTTGGCACATACATGAGGTGTATAGCTAATGATGTTGGTACATATTGATGAGTCATAGTTTATGAGTACTTGATACATGATTTCTACATACTTGGTACATGGTTGTTTTCACTTGTTTATGCTACAGGTTGATTACAGATTGTTTGGTACAGGTTGGTGCATGGTTGATGCACTTGTTTATGGTATAGGTTGATTACAAGTTGAGGTATAGGTTGATGCATGATTCAAGTTTATTGGCACGTGTTTACAATGGTATATCTCACAGTGATAGTGTGACAGTGGTTCCATCATTCTACTTTTACTTTAGGGCGGTTGGACGGGGCAAGGACAGGTGGTTGTATCCACCTTCCGGTTGTAGCCGAAGAACATAGGGGGTTGTAGCCAGAGAATTGGGGAGTTGGAGCTTCCCTCAAGTTGTATCCTGACAAACTAGGGGGATGGAGCCTCCTTCCAGTTGCAGCTGGAAAACAAAGGAATTTGGTGCTTCCAATGAATGTAATTCTTCAAGACATATAAGATAAAGCATTCCATGGTTTTCTCCCAATTTGGGTTTCCACGTAAAACACTGGTGTACTGTGTATGTGTGTGATTGTTCATTTCTTATTGCTCATTATTGGATAATAATTCTACATTGATATAACACTTGGATTATTTGGAGAAAAAAAATTATAATTACACTATTACTGATTCACCCCCACTCTCAGTAATCCGACAATTGTTATCAGAGAAGGTTCCTTCAAAAATCAGTTTAACCACTGAAAGGTAGACCATGGACAGTACCAACTCATATAAAAATGGAATACCGCACTTTGATGGACAAAAGTATGTTTTTTGGAGCATAAGTATGAAGACATATATACAAGCACGGGGGTTTGAAATTTGGCATTCAATTGTAGATGGATACATAGTACCAACAGTTCCACCAACAAATGACAAAGAAGTGAAACTTGGTCAAAATCATTCCAAAGCTACAAATTAACTTTTGAATGGTCTCAGTGAAACAATATTCACCAAAGTTGCACATTGTAAATCCACCGAAGAGATTTGGGACAAGATTCGAAATATTTATGAAGGAGATACGAAAGTCAAAGAAGCAAAACTTCAAACTAACAAAGGTCAGTTCGAACAACTAAAAATGAAGGAGGATGAGAATATTGCAACCTACTTCTTAATAGTTGAAGAAACAGTGAATGAAATCATAGGATTAGGAGAAGAAATTGAAGAATCTGTAATTGTTCAAAAGGTACTAAGATCTCTTCCTATGAAATTCAACCCTAAGATATCAACACTAGAAGAAAGATCATATATGAACTCAAGAAGCATGGACGAACTACATGCAATATTCACAGCATATGAAATGAGAAATGAACAGGAAAATCCAGATGTAAAAGAAGAAGCCTTCAAAGCATCCAAAAGATCAAAGCAAAAGAAAAAGGAACAAGAAGAATATAACAGCAACAACAACGTCTCAAAAGATGATGAAGAAGTGGACAACTTCGACAAAAGACTGAACAAGGGAACCAATGGTAGGTATAGAGGTAAGCTTCCTTTAATTTGTTTTAATTATGATGGTATTGTTCATTTTTCTAACAAATGTCCTCATAAGTAAAAGATAATTTATGAAGGTTACTCAAAAGGAAGACACACATATAAAGGAAAAATAACTACAAATAAAGATTTCAAGAAAAGATTATGCATCAAAGAAGACATCCCATCATCAGATGAAGATGAAATCAGTGAAAGTGAGACATCCAGAGTTCTATTCATGGCAGTGAATGATTCTGACAAAGAAGACTCCGAAGAAGAATATGAATAAGCTGAAGAAGGATATGAAGAATTCAAAGACGACATTAAAGAGGCAAAAGTTGACTATCAAGAAGAATTAATGTGTGCCATAGAAGTTAGCAGAAGAGAAAAGAATAAAAACAAGAAACTACAAGTAGAACTAGACAAGAAAAAGGACACTCAAGAACTAGAACAAATGATCACAAGATTGAAGGTTCAAATAGAAGAAGATAAAAGAATTGAAGAAGAACTCAAATAACAACTAGAATAAAAGGACAAGATCATTGGAAACTTGGAAGTAGAGATTGTCACACTAAGGAAGGATATTCAAAAGAAAAATATGCAGAATAGCTCAAAATTTATGGATGACATTATCAACAGTAAAAAATCCCATCTTGAAAAGTCTGGACTTAGATACAATCAGACAAAAAAAGGATCAATCTCCAAAACAACAGAGAAAGAAACAAATCCAAAAAGCTATGCAGAAACA
This sequence comes from Picea sitchensis, assembly GCA_010110895.2. Lineage (NCBI taxonomy): Eukaryota > Viridiplantae > Streptophyta > Pinopsida > Pinales > Pinaceae > Picea > Picea sitchensis. Next base: position 809,766 of record SNQJ01S0000778.1, on the reverse strand, counting down.
ATTAAAGGGGATAGGAAGATGTACAAGGAAGATTACAGGGACTCTCCTCCATTGAGAAGATTCATATTTCAGAATCAACAACAGACAGATAGGCCTCAAGAAGAAGAAGGATTCATAAGATCACCTTCTTTCAAAAGATCTTCAACTCCTAGGTATAAAACTATATTTTTTGGTTTATGTTATGCATGTAATAATTTGCGACATAAAGCTGTGAATTGCAGAGCTAACAACAGGAACAATAAAAACTTTGAGAGTCATACATAAAGGGGTTACTCAAGAAGACCTAGTGAAACACAAAGTTACAACTGGTTTGGATCTTTGAGCACTGAAGTGGAATGTTACAAATGTAACAATTTTGGACACGTCGCCAAAAATTGCATAATGACAGTCCCTCCTAAAGAACCTCAATAGAATAACAATAGTCACAGACAAGAACCTCAGAAAATGACATGGATAAGGAAGCAAGATTAGTATGGAAATGAAGAATGGATAGTCGTTCTACAAGCTAAGCAGAAGAAACACAGTTGGTATGTTGACAGTGGGTGTTCAAAACACATGACAAGTGATAAAGACAAATTTATTACATTGCGAAAGGAAAGAAATGGATCAGTCTCCTTCGAAATGATAATTCAGCCAAAATCATTGGATAAGGAACAATCTGAATTGGGAAAGGGAATAAAAAGACATAAAATGTTCTACTGGTAGAAGATATGAAACATAATCTTCTAAGTGTGAGTCAAATGTGTGACCAAGGTCATAAAGTTACTTTCGATTCACAAAAGTTTGAGATAAGAAGAGAAGGTTGAGGGAAATTGGTCGGTATAGCTGCAAGAACTTCAAACAACATATATGTGTTAAGTGAAATTGGAAATGAAAAGTGTTGTCTAGGAAAGGAAGATGAAATTTGTTTATGGCACAAAATAATGGGTCACATGCATTTTGATAACCTTGTAAAATTCAACAAAATAGAAGAAGTTATAGAAATGCCCCAGATCACGAAACCAACCAACACTTTATGCAATCATTTTCAACAAGGAAAGAAAACAAAGACCAGGTTATAACCAAAGGAATATTAAAAAAAAAGACCACTGGAAATTGTGCATAGTGATCTAGTTGGACCAACTACAACAAAGAGCTTAAAAGGTGAGAGATATTTTATGTTATTAGTTGATGATTATACAAGAATGATTGTACTTTTCTTTCTCAAGAACAAGTTAGAAGGTTTTGAAAACTTCAAGATCTACAAGGAAATGGTTGAAAATGAGATGGATTCAAGAATCAAATGCTTTAGATATGATAATGGAAGAGATTCCACTTCAAAGGAATTTATGGACTACTGCAGTAGTCATGGAATAAAAAGACAATTCTTCGTTGCTAGGACACCTCAACATAATGGAGTTGCTTAAAGAAAGAATAGGACAATACAGGAAATGGCTCAAACAATGCTAATGGATTCCAAATTGACAAATATATTTTGGACACAGGCAGTGCATACAACAATTCACATTCAAAACAGAGTAATGCTCAGAAACAACACTGGTAAAACTCCCTACGAGCTATGGAAAGGAAGACCAACAAATGTGAAGCACTTCAGAGTTTTTGGAAGCAAATGCTACATCAAAAGAGAAGATGGAAGAATGGGAAAGTTTGACTCTCATGTGGACAAAGGAGTACTTGTTGGTTACTCAATTACAAGGAAAGAATACAAGTGTTACAATCTAAGATTGAAAAAAGTTGTGGAAAGCATCAATGTAACAATTGATGAAACATGTAGACTAGAATCAAAGGAAGAAGAAAATAAATCAATGGAACAAATTTTCGAAGAAGAAGAAGCAGAAGATGAAGTCGAAGAGGAAGATTAAGAGAATCCGACAGAAACAGAAGAGCAAGTTCAACAAGTATCTCCAAAGACACCTAGAAAATGAGTACAAAAGAATCATCCTTTAGATCATATTATTGGAAACAAAGATGCAGGAGTTGAGACTAGAAGAAAAATCTGTTCACCAGAACAAACACACCTAGCACTCTTATCTACAATTGAACCAAACTGTTTTGAAGAAGCCAACAAGGATGAATTTTGGAATAAGGCCATGAATGAAGAATTGGATTAAATAGAGAAAAATGACACTTGGGAACTGGTTCCAAGACCAAAGAATAAGAATGTGATAGACACAAAATGGGTTTTCAGGAATAAATTAAATAAATATGGACAAGTTACAAGGAACAAAGCTAGATTAGTATGTAAAGGATATGCACAGATTGAAGGAATCGACTTTGAAGAGACATTTGACCTAGTTTCCAGAATGGAAGAAATCTAGTTGCTTTTAACCTATGCATGCTCCAAAAATGTTAAATTATATTAGATGGATGTAAAATCATCTTTTCTGAATGGGGAACTTGAAGAAGAAGTCTACATTGAACAAAAAGAAGGATTTCAGTTGTCAGAGAATGCAGATTATGTGTGTAAATTAAAGAAGGCCTTATATGGTCTAAAACAAGCTCCTAGAGCATGGCACTCTAGACTGGATAAGTATCTGCAACAAGCAGGGTTCAAAAAAGGAAGTGCAGATAGCAACCTCTACATCAAGGTAAGTGAAGGTAATATTTTATTAATTGAAGTTTGTGTTGATGATATTATTTTTGGTAGTGATGATGACAGGTTAAGTCAGAAATTTGCAAAAGATATGCAGAATGCATTTGAAATGTCGTTACTTGGAGAACTGTCCTTCTTTTTGGGACTTCAGATACGTCAAAGCAACCAAGGAATATTTATTTCTCAAACCAAGTATATCATAGAAATTCTAAAGAGGTTCGGAATGGAAGATTGCAAACTAGTTATCACTCCCATGCAAACCAGTTGCAAGTTGAGAAAAGATGATGATTCAAAGTCTATAGATCAGAGGAAATACAGGTCAATGATTGGAAACCTACTATATGTGACATCATCCAGACCAGATGTAATGCAGGCAGTTGGACAAGTGGAATGATTTCAAGCAGCACCAAAGGAGTCACATGTGTTAGCAGTGAAGAGGGTTTTCAGATATCTCAAAGGAACAAAAGAATTTGGATTATGGTATCCAAAAGGAAAGGATTTATCACTTATTGCCTACATAGATGCAGACTGGGCAAGTCGTATTGATGACTAACGAAGAACTAGTGGAGCAGCGTTCTACTTGGGTGAGTTTTTAGTATCATGGCTAAGCAAGAAAAAATCATCAGTATATTTATCTACAGTGGAGGAAGAGTATATTGCAGAAACATCATGTTGTACATAGGTTCTTTGGATGAAACAAACTATGACAGATATACAAGTTAGTATGATGAGCCCATTCCAATCTATTATGATAATATAAGCACCATCAGTATCTCGAAGAACCCAGTGATGCACTCCAAGACAAAGCACATTCCAATAAAGTATCACATTCTACGGGAGCAGGTTGCAGAAAAGAACATCAGAGTTGAGTATGTGGGCACAAAATAACAAGTGGCAGACATCTTCACAAAACCACCTCCACGGGAATCCTTTGAATATCTTTGCCAGAGACTTGGAGTTATTTCTACTCCAAAATGAATGATTTTTGAATGCTTATCTTATATGTCTTAGATTTACACAAGGAAGCACCATAAGAGGACAGTTCAGTCAAGGGGAGAAACCCTGGATGGAAAGATACCTTTTCCATTGATGAAAAAAGGGGAGATATTTATCAGATGCAGAGGATAGAGGCAGAGGGCATGGTTCCAGGGGGAGATATTTATCATATGCAGAGGACAGAGGTAGAGGACAGAGGAATGGTTCTAGGGAGAGAATATTTATCAGATACAGAGGACAGAGGCATGGTTCCAGGAGGATCATGATTCATATGATTTCAATATTGCATCAGAGTGTTGCCATCAATGCCAAAGGGGTAGATTGTTGATTAAGGTTGGTTGTCATTGATGTCAACCCTTGAAGAAAACCCCATAGAAAAAAGGTTGGATAATGGACCCAATATTGTTTGATGTAAATATGAATCGTTATTGTCTTGTCATGGTTGATAACAAGTAGAAATGGATGAACTCCAAAGTGGTCCCCTTATGGTGAAATCCCTCACGGGAAGACGATTTGCGGATTGAGTTATCTTAGAAGTATGGTTAGAGAACATATGCTTATTTGTGGAGTAATGAGATGAACACCAGTGAATTTTTCGGTGAAACTATCCTAGATGGATAGTGATTTTCATTCCATTTTCGGTGGTATGTGGAACGTCACATAACTCCTCACGGTTAGAGAGTTATGGCCATGAGAAGTTGAAGAACCCAAGTTTGGGTAATGGACCCAAGTTTGTTTGATGGATAATAGTATGCATTTTGATATATTTTCAGGTAATACTATTCTATATGGACATTACATGTCATTCCATTTCTGGTGGTATGGGGAACGTCACATAATGCCTCACGGATTGAGAGTTATGGCCTTACGAAGTTGGAGGACCCTCATATGCCATCTAGAAGCCCCAAAAGGTCAAGGTAGTCAAAGTGGTTTAAGAGTTTTTAAAGGTAAATAATAAAGTGAAGTGATGCATTCAATATAATACAAATTGAATACAAAATTATTTAAATAATAAATTTAATGGAGAAATTATAAGTGGGTTAACCCTAAAATAAGGAAAGTGGGCAAAGTGACCTAGAATATGTTTTTAAGGAAGCTACTTGGAGAGTATAAATAAGAGGCAAGGCTCTCTAATTTAAATTACACTTCATAATATTGAATACCTATAGGTTTCTAAGGTAACCAAAGGATATCTAAGACTAATTTATGAGGAAAGTGAAGAAAAGAAGGCCGGAATTCAAGGAAGGATAAATTCTTTTGATGATGCTTTCTAAGGTATGTTTTTTTCAGGTCATCTCACCATTTTCCCAATAACATTTTTTCTAGAATGATTCAGACATTGAAATTGCTATTCCATTGAGAAAACATATCCAATTATCTGTGGTAAAAAATTCATATTGTGGGTCATTGTATTTTTTTGAGTTAAACTCCGTGGCAAATAGGGTTTGTGGCTAGTCTTGAAACTAGTCAAAAACAGGTGTTTCAGGTAAAAACATCATAAATTATTCATAAAAAATAAAAATTCAGTAAGACCAAATGTGTTTGTTATATTACAGTTTGTAGTATGTGGTGTAACATTTTCATATCAATTCAACAAATATTCTGTGTGGGGAACGCTTTACAAGGTCACTATCTAGAATAAGCCAGAATTCAAAAAGGTGTGCCATTTTTCCCATAACTCCTTTTCTGCGAGGTTCCAAGTATTGAAACCTAGAGGAATTGCATACAACACACTAAAGAAAATTATGTATCAGTTTCAGATCTTTATTCATTACAGGTACAAAGTTATGATTATTTCAAGTTAGGTTTGTTGACTAATCAAAAACTAGTCTTGTGAGTCTAAAGAAACGTTTGATGAAAATGCTAGTCTCTTGTTGTTAAAGTTAAGGAAGGTTTGTAGATATGTGATCATATACACCATGTCTATTACAAAGTTACAAATCATATTTGGATGATGAAATTGATGAGGGATTTTGGTTGAGGTACAAGTTGGGTACATGCTTGAGACAAGTAGTTGATGAGTTGACACATACATTAGGTGTATAGTTGATGATGTTGGTACATATTGATGAGTCGTAGTTGATGAGTATTTGACACATGATTGGTACATACTTGGTACATGGTTGTTTTCACTTGTTTATGGTACAGGTTGATTACGGATTGTTTGGTATAGGTTGGTGCATGGTTGATGCACTTGTTTATGGTACATGTTAATTACAGGTTGAGGTACAGGTTGATGCATGGTTCATGTTTATAGGTACATGTTTACAGTGGTATATCTCACCATGATTGTGTGATAGTGTTTCCATCATTCTACTTTTACTTCAGGGTGGCTGGACGGGGCAAGGAAATGTGGTTTTATCCACCTTTCGGTTGTAGCCAAAGAACATAGGGGGTTGTAGCCTCTTTCTCGTTGTAGCAAGAGAATTGGGGAGTTGGATCTTCCCTCAGGTTGTAGTCTGAGAAACTAGGGGGTTGGAGCCTCCTTCTAGTTGTAGCTGGAAAACAAATGAAGTTGGTGCTTCCAATGAATGCAATTCTTCAAGACACATAAGATAAAGCATTCTGTGTTTTTCTCCCGATTTGGGTTTCCACGTAAAACACTAGTGTACTGTGTATTTGTGTGATAGTTCATTTCTTATTTCTCATTATTTGATAATAACTCTACATTGATATAACACTTGGATTATTTGGAGAAAAATGATTATAATTATGCTATTACAGATTCACCCCCCCTCTCAGTAATCCAACAAATAACACAACATCAATCACAAAGAACAACAAGGTATACGTCGTTCACCCTCTCAGTAGGGATACGTACACAAAACTGTGTTTGCTGATATATTATATGAAAACATACAGTTCTATATACACACTTAGCTTGCATATCACTCTCTCTTTCTCTTCCTTTCTCCCTCCTCTGCTCACCCAATTGCAGGATTAATCTTTGCACCCAGCTTAAGATCTTACAATATAGTCTCAATACCATTCTCTACAACAATACTAACAATGAACAACTACAACAATAGTATCAATGAACCAACCTAGAACTAACTCTCCCAGGTCTTCTAGACCTTTATATATACATTACATAGCAAAGTCTAGGTGTCAAAACCCTAGATCCAAAACCCTAGGTCCAGTTGACCCACGTTTTCAGGGCTTCGCCAGCCTGTCTTTCCTTCTTTTCCATGAGGTGATCCAAAGAACTCATTGATGTCTTCTTTGACTTGTTGAGTTTTCCATGATCCATATTCTTTGTTTCTTTGTCTTCCTCGATCTTCTCTTCCAACGACTAGCTTTTCCTTTCTTTTCCCACTTCGACCCCTCCTCGGTTTATTTTCCTTCCGTGCAGTTCATACTTCACCTTTCTTCCTTAATCTTCAATTACTTACATATCCAAGGGCCAACAGGCCCCCAACACTCACATGTGACGCGTCCCGAGTCACTGCAAGATTTAACCTTCTATTTTACTTCGACTACTGACTAGACGAAGCAACATGTGCTTTCTTCTCTGTCCCTCCCTATTGTGTGTAGACTGTATTTTCTATTTCTGGTACCTAGTTTCAACTGCAACTGGTACCTAGACACTTCTTCCTTGTGATTTTACTGAGGGTTGTGGGGCAGCTAGTTGTCATAATACAATTTCAACTAGCTCCCATTTACCAAACCTTCTTTCCATTCTCCATTAAGGGTCTTCAATTGTGAAGCTCCTCCTTCTGTAACACAAGCAACTTCAAATGGTCCTAGCCAATGTGTACTAAACTTCCATGGATGCTTCATGAACTTTCTATCATATAAAATTCCCAAATCGCCTTTCTTGAATGCCTTTCTCTTGATGTTTTTGTCATAGTAATCCTTTTCTCTTTATTTTTGTACCTGATGATGAAATCATGCAATAAACCTATCTTCTTCCAATTCCAGCAACTGCGCAAGCATGTCTTGAACAACACCGATGTCATAAATACCTGTAAATGTTGCAATTCTTAAACTAGGAACCACATATTCCATAGGTACCATTGCTTCCAAGCCATATAACAACTTAAATGGGGTCTATGTTGTTAACTTCTTGCACATAGTTCTGTAGGCCCACAATACTGCTGGAATTCTTAAATCCCAATCATCTTTGTTAACACTGCAAATCTTGGTCAGCATTGTCTCCAAGATCTTATTGAAAGCTTCGACTGTACCATTCTCATATGGGTGGTATGGAGTACTCTTCTGATGGTGAACTTCAAATTCCTGAGCCAAGGCTTCAATGGTTTTGTTGATGAAGTGTGTGCCTTGATCACTCATGAGGATCTTCGGGCATCCAAATCTGGTGATAATATCCTCAAATATGAACTGCGCAATTGTAGCTGCACTATAGTCTTTAACTTATCTTGCTTCTTCCCATCTGGTTAAATACTCTATCACAGTGATAATGTATCGAGCTCATGTGCACCTTATCAGTGGGTTAATAGGTACCACAAATTCAATGGACTATTTCTTGAATACTTGTAATGTTATGCAGTGCCAAAGGCATATCATCCCTTTTAGAAGGATTTCCTACTCTTTGACATACATCACATGCTCTGTAGTATTCCTTAGCATCCTTGTGTAAAGTAGGCCACCAGAGGCCATCTCTGAGAATATTTTGCATTGTTTCTTTCCCTGCATAATGTCCTTTTGTGATGCCTTCATGTGCTTCTGCAAGAATCAATGGCCTTTCTGCCTCTATAACACATCTCCTCAAGATCTCATCTAGTCCCATCTTATACATCTTTCCAGCTATGTGTTGAAAAATCGGCAGCGTGGACTACCAACTGTTTCTTTTGAATGACTATGTACTCGTAGGGTTCCATTCTTATGGATAGGAACTGAACTATATTGGTGAAGTGATCATCAAATTTCCTGATAACTAGCAATTGTGCATCTGGTAGTGTGTCATCCAAACGGGTAGGTTCCTCTCCATGTTCTAACCTGGATAAGTGACCAGGTCCTTTATTCATTCTTCCTGGCTTGACCACAATTTCAAATTCATATTCTTGGAATAATACTAGCCATATGCATATTCTTCCCCCCAACACTGGATTGTTGACTAAGTATTTTAATGCAGAATGGTCAGTGAACATATTAAAATGTCCTCCCAACAAATAGTTTCTAAATTTTTGCAATGCATAAACGATAACCAAGCCTTCTCTTTTAGTCGTAGTGTAGTTCCTTTCAGCTTTAGAAATATTCCTGCTAGAAAAGGCTATGGGGTGGTCAATGTCTCTTGAACCTGGCTTTTCTAAAACTACTCCTAATGCAATGGACGAGGCATCGAAATGAATATTGAACTCCTTACTCCAATCTGGAAAAAACAAGATTGGCGCAGTAACTATTTTCTGTTTGAGAGTGTCGAAGCTCTGTTGGCATTCTTTTGTGCATTGGAACTTACCGTCTTTATTTAATAGCTTCTCCATAGGTGTTGTTATCTGTGCATAACCTTTAATTAACTTTTTGTAGTATCTAGTATGCCCAATGCAGTGTGCAACTACCTAACCAAAGTAGGAGGAGGTAGATCAACAATGATGGCAATCTTGGAAGGATCCACCAATAATCCCTGCTTACACACAATGTGCCCAAGGAACACTCCAAAGGGTGAAAAGAAAATACACTTTTTCAAATTCAGGGAAATCTGACATTTCCTACAATTATCTAACATCAATATCAAACATTCAATGTGGTCTTTCATTAGCCTAAAAACAATCCAATCATCAAAATATGCTTCCAAGAACTTGTGTAGAAATTCCTTAAATGCTTCGACCACCACCTTGGAAAATATGGCTGGTGCATTCTTTAAGCCAAAAGGCATCACAGTTTACTGAAACAAACCCCATTCTATTGAAAATGTGGTCTTATGCCGATATTCCTTAGCAATCATGATCTGGTGATAACCTGAAAATCCATCTGTGAATGAGTAGACCTCATGTCCTCCTACATTATCTATAACTTCATCGGTAAAGGGTGTAGGGAATGGATCATGTAGGCATGCATCGTTCAGTTTCCTTAGATTTACAAAAATTCTAATTTCTCCCATCTTCTTATCTTGGGCCACCATAGGGATAATCCATTCATATTCTTCAACAGGCTCTATGATTCCTACTTCCATCATTCTATCCAGTTCAATCCTAACTTTCTGCTTGTATTTGGGATTCAGTTTGTTAGGTCTATGCTTATTAGGTCTTGCATCTGGTCTCAGAGGGATCTTCATTTCTCCCATGGGTCCTTTAATGCCCTTCATATTAGTGAATTTGGTTGCAAACAAGTCCTAATATTCATGTAGTATCTTTGTGATCTTACTAATAGTGGCATCATCCCAATAGTCTCTCACATTTGCTAATTTCGGTGTTTTCTCTATTCCAATATTAACTTTCTTAATTTTTATAGGTTTTCCAACAAAGGGTAATTCAATCCCATGCCCTTATATGTCTCTATGAGCTTCAGTTTCTGCAATGTTTACATCTATAGGTTCATCATCCTCATCGGCATTAATATTATAGCAATCTTGTAAGTGTTGAAGAGGCGTAGTCCATTCATATCCTTCTTGGGTAAAAGGGAGGTTGGGTGCCTCCTCAAATACCTTTTGTATTATACTTTGTAAAGCCTGATCTACTATAGGGTACTGGATTTCAAATAAGAAGGTATATATAAACTTCTGAGTCATTCCATACCAGTATGTAGTGATGAGGCGCATTTCTGCATGAAGATACCAGTTGATAGGCGTAGTATCCAAGGTGTTAATGAACTTATGCACCCACTTTTCTTTAGGGATGTTGCTCCATGCCTATTCACAACTTCGCATGTGGTCCTTAGGAAAAATATAGCCTATGTAATGAACTTATCATCCTTCAGCTTGGTCTGAAAAGAGCACTGTCACTAAGGTGCGACACTGTTTCCAATCTGTGATGTTCCTCTTGTGTGCTCCACACCATCTAGTTGGTGTGGCTTCCAAGGCTTCATCCAATGTTGTTGGTATTTTACTTAACTATGCTCTTCCTACTATATTCATTTTTTACCCAAGCTTCATACCTTTAAGGGTACCAACAAATCCTAAAAGTATTGGCCCTTCTGGTAAGCCAGAAGGCAACACAATACATAAAATGCACTGCACAGTCTCACCCAAGATAGATTTAAATGGGTGGCTACAAGACTCAGGTGTTTCCAACCTAGGATTGAGTATGAGCTATGGGTTCTATATTCTAAACCATTTATTATAACTAGCATTACCAACTACTATTATTATCTTTTATATTTTGACCTCCGTGACATCTATTCTTGAAATCCCAACAACATTTAACCAAGAAATATAATAACTCATTCATTCATTACACACAGTGTTTAACTACTAAAAGTATGACAAAGATATGCATGTATTCATCACATTACTCAAGTATTACCATGGTTCACCCTCTTTTGGGCTACGTCCACAAAGATTTGGCTCTCGACTCTTTTATTATGATAGGTTTGCAATTCTCACACTATGCTCTTACAACTCTCCTCAAATAGGTAAGATCTATACGAGGAAAACTAGATCGAACTAGGCTCTTCAGCCTATGATCTAATCCTTAATATCTACCTTCCCTCCTTCTCTCTGGTTTAGTCGCTTCACAAAAACAATTCAACAACATTACATACCACATCAATCTCTACAAAAGTAGTGAATCCAACCTCTCTATGATACTTGCATATCTATATTTATATCTATCTAGCTCTTCAGCCATTTATACAAAACCTTACAAAAAACCTAACCTTACTGTCATTAGTTCTTCCTTCTCTGCATGCGTGTGTTGCTTCCTTCCATCTATTGCCTCCTTCTTGCATGAGCGCGTGTTGTGCTTCTTACCAATTGTCGCTTTCCTCATGCATGCTTTCTTTCCCACGATTGATCTTCCAGCTGTCATTCTTCTTTGTGCACGCCTTCTTTTCGACTTTGTCCTACTGCCAACAGGCCCCCAACACTGACATGTGACTCGTCCCTACTCACCTAATCTTTTTGAGATGCCTCGATCTCCTCGGTGATCATCTGAAATTTTTCTCCCAGTTCTGTTGCTTTTATCAGTCCCTGCGTGGTCTTCTCCTTAATGGTATCCACTACCTAAACTGCCACTTCATTGCTCAGTAATCCTGCACATTCTACTTGTCTATGTTCCATCTATGTTCTTGCTACTTCTGCCTGTGCGAGTACTTCTACTACCCGTTCCTATAATGGTTCTATTTGAGCCTGATGCTCCTCTTTCTGTGTTTGCGTAGTGATAAGTTATGTCTACATATTATTCATCTCTTGCATCCACTTGAAGCGTTGTGGGATTCGTATGGTAGTTTTCTTCTATTTAAGTTCTTGGATCACTGCATTGATCATTTCCTCTTCCTTGTCCCAGCATTGAACCTGTGGATCCTCCTCCAGTGTTGTATAATGTTCCACTTCTTTATCGAGCAAGTCAGCGACCGTGCTAACCTATTTCTCCATCTCATGTACTTGCGCTATTGCTTCTTGTCTCCTTTTCTCCTTTACTGTCGGTGGAGTTGTGGGTGTGACCTATTCTCAGAGATCCTCTATCTCCTTCTGGTATCGAGAAATTGCTTGTGCAATCTGGTCAATCTTTTCTATGGTTGGGAATTTGTTTCCTTGCGCAGTGCTTCGAAGTTTTCCAAAAATTTCTCCCACTCTTCGTTCCAATTCGTTCCTGTGTTCTGTCTCCTTCTGAGTTTCAGATTTGGCCTGTTCAAAATATTTTTCCAGTTCTTCCCACTTCTTTGTTTCTTTCTATAGATCGACTACGTTTTTATGTGCCTGAGACAGTATCTCGTGGTTGAATCTAACCTACAATTTGTATAGTTCCCTTGATGGCATACGTGTCAAGACCAATTGGATGTGATCCAAGTCCTTCAGTGGTGTCTGTCTCACGATTTCATCCATTCATAGCATGCTCGGTTTTATGTAGACTGTTGCATGTGCGTGTGGCATTAGGAGGAGTTGGTCTCATTCTTCTACCTCCATTATTTTGTTGGTCTGTGTTGTTGATGACTCTATGCCTCTGTTGCTACTTTCTCTCCGGGCCTCTTCGAATGTCCTGAGGAGTTGTCCCATTTTTTCCAGATCTTTTTGTAGTTTATCCTAGTGATGTAAAGCATGATTGAAGTCTTCTGCTAGACAATACTGGACCATTCTAGTGATCATTTATCCATCATCCTTCGTGATCGTATAGTCCGATGATGCTCGTTGCACCTTTGATTTCTTGCACGTGCCTACTGTCTGTACAGTCGATATCTTAGTTCCCCTTGGTTCCTGTGTGATGGGATTTGGGATGGTCTCCTGCACTCCCTTATCTTGTGTCAGTTGTTTGTTGGTCTCTTTCTGCACCTTCTGGGTTCCTATCAGCTTTTCCCCTTCGTTTTCCTGAGTCAACTTTTATTGGCCCGTCCTTGGTTTCTTGGGCACAGGAATTTGCAGAGGCTATGTTTCCGCCTGCGCTGCTTCTCCTTCTGCGAGTCCTTCCGGTACTTCCCGGGGAATGCATGGAATCCTCCATGCATCAGGCCATTCCTTGATGACCATGTCTATATCACCTTCTATGATACAGTAGTGCATTGGTAGCCACTGTTTATCTGGATCTTGCCTTGGTTGTATCCACATGGCTTGACGTGTAGCCCAAAAGTTAGCGATGTCCCGATATTGCACGATAGCCTCTGGTGTTATTCTCCATGATCAACCGATAACTTCTTGTATGTCCTGTAGGTATGCTTCAAATATGATTCCATTTTCCCTCTTATGCTTGGCCTGTGGCCCGGATCTGAGTAATAGATATCTTGCTCCCACTGGCTATGGTCTAGTACAAAAAAATACATACTCTGGTTCCCGCCATCCCATGAACGCTATGAGGGTGAGCAGCCATGAGTAATGGAATTTTGTACTGAGGTCCTGCACATCCTTGCAGTCCACCTGGAACAAATTTTCTAGATATGGTGCCCATCTCACAAAGGTGCCTTCTGTGCATTAAGATGCAACTGCAATGACTCCTGCTAGTACTTCATCTTTGTGGCATTTTATTAACAATTTACATGCTAAGATATTTGTGCCCAATTGTGTCACTGCATTTTTGATCAATTTAATTATAATGCCTCTTGTCCCCCTAGTGGTGCCATATTTATTCTTCATTTCCTTTGCTAACTCTTTCTCCTTGGATTTATCATCCAGAATCAGAGCGAGATCCATGCCCCAGCTGGGTAGTCCTGTTATCTACGTGATAAGCTCAACAGTTATGGGGACAGTTTTGTCCAGCCATATATCCCCTCCATGTGTGACTGCTAAAAACTGCTTAACGCATGTTGTCACGTACTAGCCTCTGCAAAAATGTGGGAGTTTCAACCCTAAAATGCATGTTCTATCTAGTCCAACTGCCCACTGATGTGGCTGGATGATCATTTCTCCAAGTTGGTTTACCACTATGTTCTACATAAACACCCTTGACGCAAGTTATGGGTACTTGGTTTCATCTAATACGTCATGGTAGGAATACTTGAGCTTCCTGATGTGACCCAGTAGTTGTGGATCTACCTCTACTCCCTCTGGTATGTGTGGTAGCACAATTTCTACTGCCCTTTTTTTGTGAGGTGAGCTCGGTATCAGAACTCTGTCTTCCTGTTGTGGTGGGTGGTTCAAAGTTCCAACAACTCTTGGTTGTTTCCTTGTAAGCCATGCTGGCCAAGCCGAGGTAGTTCCCGTGGTCTCTTCTGTTGGTTGACCTACGCTAGGTACCTATACCTCATATGGTTTCCCTTCTTATCTGCAATTCTGTGTCATTCCGCTAACTTCCACGGCTGGTTCAGTGATTTCTGGTTGCACTTCCTGTTGGATTTTTTCTTCCTCGTTCTGAGGCTCCTGCGCCACTGCTGGCGTATCTCCTTTCATGGCCTATTATTATGGTTGTTGAATCTCTTCCAGTATCGATGTAGAATTCACCGGTGTTATCTCTAGGGATAGGATCTCATCGATATCGACGATCTCCGACTTCTACTGCTCATTTTATTCCAACGGTCCTCATGACCTAGTTTGAACCCTGGTCGGTCCGACTGTCTGGCCTGGTTCAACAGACTTCGGTGGTGCCATAGTGGTGAGTGTCTAACATCTGTTGAGTTTGAAGGAATCTGGTGAGCTCTGTGGTCTCACTTTGTTCATTCGGGCTGTTGTTTCTCTCTATTCTCCTTTCACGAATAGACTAGTTGTTTCCATGCTCGCATGTTGTATGGGCTTGTCATGAAGCTTATCGAGGAAGCTTCCTCCATGATGTGATTAATGCACCATAACTATGGTTTCGATGCATCTGTAACAATTTTTTACTTGCCATTATGCTTACTTTTATGTTTCCAGTTGGTGTGTTTAATGTGATGTTCCATCAGTCCTTGTCGTGCCTTAATTCCTCTTAGTGTTGTCTTGTCATACTGCTTTTGTCGACTTTCCATTTCCTTCTCATTTTCATTTGGAATGTAATTCTTTCTTTTTCATTTCCTGCATTCGTATGTCGAGCGTCATGCATATTTTCTCTCTCTGGCATGCACCACGCTTTTTTTTTTTTTACTCCACGGTGGCTGGTCGACTATCCTTATACAACTTCAATCAGCTCTCGTTGATCATTCCTCTGAGGTCTACGCCTGCTAAATTTATTAACTGTACAACTTCAGCATTTGTTACATATTTTACCTCGTATGGTCCTAACCAATGCATTCTCATCTTTTCTGGGTGCTGGAACAATTTGTTGTCATAGAGTAATAGTAGACCTCCTTCCTTGAAAGTCTTCTTCTTGATGTGTCGATCGTGCCATGCTTTGTCTCTGGCCTTCTTCACTTGTTGATGGAATCCTTCTAGGATTCGGTCTTCCTCCATTGCTAATAGTTGATTTAGTATTTCCTGTATCATGCCTCATTCTATCATTTGTGTGATGGCTGCTACACGTAAGTTGCTTACTAAAAATTCTAATGGTACTACTATTTCTTGGCCGTAGTATAGTTTGAATGGTGTGTGCCCTGTAAAATTTTTGTAGGTCGTCCTATACACCCATAATACTAATCGTAATTTGAGGTCCCAGTCATCTCTGTTGACATTACAAATCTTTGTCAGTGTGTTCTCTAGAATTTTGTTGAAGGCTTCTACTGTGCCATTCGCCTGTGGGTGATACGGTGTACTTTTCTGGTGGTGAACTTCAAACTCTTCGAGCATCGCGTGGATGGTGTTATTTATGAAGTGCATGCCTTGGATGCTCATCAAAAATCTGGGGCACCCAAACCTAGTAATTACAAGTTCAAATAAGAAGTGTGCAGTTGTTTATGTGCTGCAGTCCTTTACTGGTGCGGCTTCCACCCACCTTGTTAGGTATTTTGTCATGGTGATGATGTATTTTTCCCCTGCTCTTTTGTATGGTGGGTTAATTGGTCACACAAAATCTATTGACCACTTGTCAAATGCATGTAATGTCACTTGTGGTCGTAATGACATCTTGTCCCTTCTGTTGGGTTTTCCAACCCTTTGACAGACATCGCATCTTCGACAGTACTCTTTCAAGTCTCTGTGAATTGTTGGCCACCATAATCCTGCGCAGAGTACTTTCTGCGCGATAGCTTTTCCTGTATAGTTCCCTTTTGCTAATCCCTCATGGGCTTCAGCTAAAATTCTCGTTCGTTCATTCTCTAGCACATACCTTTGTAAAATTCTATCTTCGCCCATCTTATATAGATGTCCTGTGATTAGTTGATAGTCAGTTGCATGAACTACCAGGTTCTTCTTCTATGTGGTGGTATATTATTGCGGTGCGGTACCTATGCGCAAGTACTGGATGATCTTTGCGAAGTAGTCATCAACAATCTGTACTGAGAATAACTAGGCATACGTAAAGTTGTCTTCTAAGTTCATGGGTTCTTATCCATTTGTGATCTGTGATAGGTGGTCAGGTCCTGCATTTAGTTTTCTTGGTTTGATTAATACTTCGAATTCAAATTCTTGAAATAACAATAGCCATCGATAGATTCTCCCCCCCAACATTGGCTTGTTGACTGGGTATTTCAGGGCTGAGTGATCTATAAACATCTTAAATCATTTTCCCAATAGGTAGTGTCTGAACTTCTGTAGTGCGTAAACCATAGCTAGGCCTTCTCTTTCCGTCGTGTTATAGTTATGTTCTAAGTCTAATAGTTTTTCTGCTTGCGAATGCTATTGGGTGATCCAAGTCTCCTTCTCCTAGCTGCACTAAGATAGCTCCAAGTTCTATCGCTGATGCATCTACATGCACATGGAATGTCTTTCCCCAGTCTGGAAATACTAATATCGGTGCAGTGACCATCTTTTCCTTCAGAGTATCCAGACCATGTTTGCACTCGTCATTCTATTGGTACTTTGTATTCTTCCTTAATAGTTTTTCCATTGGTGTTGTGATATGCTCATATCCTTTGATGAATTTCCTATAGTATCCTGTGTGTCCTAATGTCTCTCATATTTGACGGACTGTTTTTGGGGCTGGTAAATTAACGATGACTGCGATCTTTTCCGTATCGACCAATAGCCCTTGTTTGCATACTATATGGCCCAATAGTATCCCAAATGGTGTTCCAAATATAAATTTCTTTATGTTTAGTGATATCTGACACTGTCTGCATCGTTATAGCATCAAGCATAGAACTTCCACATGGTTTTTCAACAGACTATAGATTGTCCAGTCATCTAGGTATACTTCGAGAAACTGATGGATGAATTCTTTAAATGTTGCGATAACCACTCTGGAGAATATTGTTGGTGCATTCTTCAGTCTAAATGGCATGAATTGATATTAGTAAGATCCCCATTCCATTGCGAATGTAGTCTTGTATCTGTCCTCCTGTGCTATCTTAATATGACAGTAGCCTGAAAATCCATCAGTGAACGAGTAAGCTTCATGTCCCCCCACATTCTCTAACACTTCATCTGTGAATGGTGTCGGAAATGGATCGTGTAGGCATGCATCATTCAATTTCCTCAAGTCAACGCATATCCTAATGCCTCTTCCTTGTTTCTTGTCATGTACGACCATCAGGCTTATCCATTCTGATTCCTCGACTGGTTCAATTATGCCGGCTTTGAGCATCCTATCAATCTCCTCTTTGAATTCATGTTTATATATGGGGTTCAGTCTATATGGTCACTGTCTAATCAGTCTTTCTTCAGGTCTGAGGGGTATCTTCATCTCTCCCAGTTCTCCTGTAATACCCTTCATTTCTGTAAATGTTGTAGGAAACAAGTCATTGTATTCGCGCAACAACTCTGTGATGATTTCTACTATTGAATCATCCCAGTAGTCTCCAATACTGGCCATTTTGGGATGCTCCATTGTTCTGATGTTAACTTTTTTTACCTTGATTGGTGTGGAAATAACTTCAAATTTTATGGGTGGTCCCTTCACATCTCTTTCGCCTTATACTTATTCAATCTAAATGTCGCGTTGGTCATCTTTGTCTGGTGCTTCCTCCTATACATGGTAACATGACAGTAGTTCCGTGACTGTCTGCTTATTCCACTCCTGCTCTTCGGTAATAAGTTATATTTCCATTTCTTCAATGAATATGATCCCTCTGATCCGCTTCAGGGCTGCATCTATGTTGGGGTTCTCATGCTCAAATGAGAAAGTGATGATAAATTTATGTTGAAATGTCGTCCATGTTGTAGTTCCTCTGCGCAATTCCTAATCTGTGTACCAGTTCGCTAGTATGCCCTCTAAGGTGTGAATGAAGTGGTGAGGCCATTCCTCTAGTGTTGTCATTCTCCACAGCATTTTTCACTCCTCCAAGTGTTTCGTTGGTGTCCCTAGTCATGCATATTTCCATTGTTTGATGTTTTTTTGTGCTGCGTCGAACCTTATCCGCAATAACCACTTACATTGATACCAGTTTGTGATAGTATCCTTGTGTGCACCCCACCATATTGAGGGTGTGGCCTTGAGTTCTAAATCCAGTGCTAGTAGCCTCTGGTTCTCTAATACTTCGTCTTCATACTGTGTCAAGAATGTTTCCAAATTGTTTAGTTCATGAAAACTGGGTGGTTCTTTTATTTCTATGCCCATCCACTGTATTGCGTAGTCTATTCTTGCACATCTTATCGCGGATACTTCGTGTAGTCTCTGCTGCCAGTTTTCTAACCCGGTGTCTGAATCTGTTGTACATGAAGTGATGTTGCGCCAACTAAGTACCCCATCTACAATTGGGTTTACGTAATCCTCCTCGCATGCAATTGTTCGGTACAACTGGTCGATCTCCTCTAAGTCCAGGCAAGTAGGTTATATGAACGTCTCCCCTTTTGATGGATCTAGTGGTGCTATGACCCTGTAATATCCAGATTCAAATGTCATTTTCCTTGTCTTCAATTTAATTATGGCCTGGTTGTCAAACGCCCAGTCTAGACCGAGTAGTGTCAGGTACGGTGTTGTGCCATCTACTATTTCGATGACTTCAAAGTCTGCTTTAGTGTGCACTCCATCAAGATATACTGTTACTCCTTTCAGTCTCCCTATTGTTAGGACCCTATGTTGTTTTGCTAGTTTTAATTAGACATTTTAGTATCCCAATGTTGACTCTCCCATTCATTTCCAGTTTTTCTTGGGTAGCACATTCACTTCGGATCCTAGGTCCAGTATGATGTCTCCCATATTGAAATCCCCAATGTTAGCATTCAGTCTAAATTCCCTACTTGTTCTTCTTCTTGTGTGTAGATGATTGAGATTTCTTGGTTCTAGCTTTTGTTCTGTCTCATTGCTACATTTCTCTAGGATGCTTTGCAATATTTTTCACAGATGTTCCATCTCGTTTTCCACCTTTTGAATTTATTGTCTGGCTTCCTTAAAAGTCTCCTTTTCTTTGGGTGTGTCAAACTTCTTTCTTGGTTCAATGTTCTTCTTTACCCATTGGTTCTATGCGGGTTCCTATCAGACTGCATCGTTTCTTGTCTTTGTTCCTCCACAAGTGACTATATTGATGTTTCGTTCTTCCTCCCTTGCTTCATTTGAAATACATTAAACATTTTGATTGTTCTGGTTCCTCTTTTCCTGGATCTTTACTAATAGTGTCAGAAATTCCTATGTCTCGTGATCCGATGCGCGACAGTACATACAAGTCGCTGGCGGAAGTGGTCATTCTCGTGAATAATGTCTCGGTTGCTGACAATTGTGACATGTGACTGGTCCTCTTCCATGTATGAAACCTCCTCTAGCTCATCCTCCTCCTCGATAGCCTACTCGGTCCCCTCTCGGTGTGTTGTACTGGGGTGTCTGATTGTACTATGCGGTATTGTACTGGGGTTGCGTCAGGTTGTACTGCGGTTGTGCATTATTGTATGGTTGTTGCACAATATTTTACTGCTGCTGCACAATGTTGTATGGGGTTCAATATTGATTGAACTGTGGCATTTCTTGCCCATTCATCATTTTAGCTTGTACCCTATACGTGTTTGATGTTCTTTCCTGCATCAGCTCCATAGTTCTACAATATTTGTCGTTGTGGCATACCGACAGACAAAATGTGCAATACAAATTTTTTTGGAATGTCTGGTATTTTTACATCATCATGCAGTGATAAGGGTCGTCACCCGGTTTCTTGCATATTTCTCACCATAATCCTCCCTATGGTAGCAGGTTTGGAATTCATGTTGCCATATAATACACGAATGTTGGACATTTGTTCTTGCAGTGTCCTTCCATCCTGCATGTGGTGCACCAAACAACTTCTTGTTTGTCCTTGTTCTTATTTTGGTTCAACTGAAATGTTAGATTCTTTAAATCCTCCTTCAATTCTTCAATATCAGGGTTCATCTGCAGGTACTGGTTCTCTTCTAGCTACAAGGCTACTTGTAGAGCTTCGGCCTGCGTCTGAAACTTCTACTGTCGTAAGGGATATTTTAGGTGCGGGAGTAGTGAGTTGAAAAACTCATGTCAGTGTTGCATCTCGGTCATAAGTTATTTTAACTTCCCCTTCAGGTGTTTGAATATCTGGTCAATATCCCATACAGACTCTCTTGTTTTCTGTCTTATATCGATCACCTCTTTCATGTACTGATTCTCTGAGCTCAGCTTCTGGAACTCATTAATCAGTAACTTCTTAATGTCTGCGAGTTTCCTCATCATTCCAAAGGCATTTTTCATGTCTAGACTTATGTACCAGTCTAGTGCGCGGTCTCTTACCATGATCTCTAGCTATGAAAGTTTGGTATATTCATCAGTGATCTATTTTTCCTCCCAGATCTTTGCACAAATGAATAAATGCTTCTCCAGTTGTTTCTCCTACGATAGATGTACTTCTTGTTGTTGAACTTCTTATGAATTTCATTTGTCTAAATAGTAGTGTTCTCTTTGGTGTATTGGTCGCACATGGGTTTATGGGTTCCACACTGACATTAATATGGAAAGGATGGCTATCTTCTCCTCCTATTCTTGGGCCTCTTATTTTCCTCTCATAGGTTACGTGCAGGATTTCCTCCATCTGCTCCACATCCTGGAGATCCTCTACCTCTTCCTCATTACTTTCCATGCCCTCCCTCACGACTATGGCTCTCTTTTTAGTATTCACCTTTTATTGGTAGGGTACTCCTCTACGTGTCAGTCTTGATGATGCCAAGATCCACTTAAGTTGGTCGTCATCCATAAATATCAGGTCCAAGAATTCCTCCTCCTTCTTTCCTTTATCCTCACCCTCTTCCATTTATCCTCTCTCTGCCAGTGCTTCCCCCCTTCCCACATGCATGTAGGGAATTCTAGCTGTCTGATTCCATTGTCATTACACCTTTTTTATATAAAAATATTTTAATAGAAGTATACAGGGATCGAATGTAACTTCCAGGGGTCCACGTAGAAATTCTCTCTCTATTGCGATGTATGAATTCGCTGTGTTGACTGAAAACTCTGTGATGAAGCCTTCCACAATACTGTCAAGCCAAAAATCAAGTGCATGAGTGAATTTTTTGTTCACCTGTTGTAACTGCTCAACTTGTACTGGGGTCCAATCTAGTTGTCGGATCTAGTTCATCATGTGGTTATCTTTCAACCTTAGTATTCACTCCTGGAGTAGGTGGGGAAAAACACATAAAAAGACTTCGTGTAAATCCCTAAACACATATCTATCCAGATATTAGTGAGGTGTAATGTTAGGGTTTCTATTGTCTTTCTGGGAAAACCCTAGCTCTGTGGTTCTTAACTAGCCTTCGATTTCTACTTTCTTGGGGTTCCACGGTCTCAACATTCCCTTCTAATGGCTCAATTGTTTTCTAGTTTCACTCATTTTTTCCTCATGCATACTATATCATCTACTCAGTCCTTTGTTGTTCCTCTTAATATGGCAATGAAACCATTTGTTGGTCTTTTACTTAACTATCCTCTTCCTACTGTATTCAATTTTGACCCAGGGTTCATACCTTTAAGGGTACCAACAAAGCATAAAACTATCACCCCTTCTGGTAATCCAGAAGGTAACATAGTACACAGAATGCACTGCATAGTATCACCCGAGATAGCTTTAAATCGGTGGCTGCAAGACTCAGGTGTTTATAGCCTAGGATTGAGTATGAGATATGGGGTCTATATTCTGAACCATTTATTATAACTAGAATTACCAACTACCGTTATTCTCTTTTATATTTTGACCTCCGTGGCATTTATTCTTGAAATCCCAACAACATTTAACCAAGCAATATAATAACTCATTCATTCATTACACACAATGTTTAACTACTAAAAGTATGGAAGAGATATGCATGTATTCATCACATTACTTAGGTATTACCGTGGTTCACCCCTCTTGGGCTACGTCCACAAAGATTTGTCTCTTGGCTCTTTTATTACAATAGGTCTACAATTCTCGCACCTCATGATTACAACTCTCCTCAACTGGGTAAGATCTATATGAGGTGAACTAGATCGCACTAGGCTCCTCGTCCTGTGACCTAATCCTCAAGATATACCTTCCCTCCTCTGCTCTGGTTTAGTCGCTTCACAAAATCAGTTCAACAACATTACATACCACATCAATCTCTACAAAAGTAGTGAATCCAACCTCTCTATGATACCTACGTATCTATATTTATATCTATCTGGCTCTTCAACCATTTACACAAAACTTTACAAAAACCCTAACCCTATTGTTGTTAGGTATTCCTTCTCTGCATGCATGCCTTGCTTCCTTCCAGTTGTCGCCTCCTTCTTGCATGCATGTGTGTTGTGCTTCTTACTAGTTGTCTCTTTCCTCTTGCACGCTTTCTTTCCCACGATTGCTCTTAAAGTTTTCATTCTTCTTTGTGCACACTTTCT
The DNA here is from genome assembly GCA_010110895.2 of Picea sitchensis. Lineage (NCBI taxonomy): Eukaryota > Viridiplantae > Streptophyta > Pinopsida > Pinales > Pinaceae > Picea > Picea sitchensis. The sequence goes on along the minus strand of SNQJ01S0000778.1, from coordinate 786,846 downwards.
TTCCCACAGTTGCTCTTCAAGCTGTCATTCTTCTTTTTGCATGATTTATTTCCCACTTCTGCTTGCTACCAACAAATGGAAACATCCTTTGTTGTACTGGTAAAATTTTCTCAAATTCATCTATAAATGTCTCTAAATGATTTAAACCATAAAATGTTGGAAGATTTCTTACTTCTATGCCAATCCAGTGAACTGCTCTAGTCAGCCTGGCACAACATCGTGTGGAGAATTCATACATCCTATTTTGCCAATTTTTTAATGCCTCTTTTGAATCTGATGAACACGCACTTTCCCTTTGATAGCTGAGGTTTTTGTCTATTGTAGGATTAATGTAATAATGTTGTCTTATTATCATCTTGTAGATGTTCTCCAGATCATATGCGCGGTCTTCTTCCTTGATAGGTTCTGTGTATCTGTGACCTTCATTCGGGTCCATAGGTGTGATGAATTTAAGGCCATTACCCTCAAATGCCATTCTTCTCTTCTTTAGGTCAATAAAAGTTGAATTGTTGGAATCTCAATCAATTCCTAAGAGCGCAGGGTAAGGACAACTATCATCAACAATTTCAATCGCTTCAAAATATGAAAATGTCCTTATCCCATCAATGTCTACAGGAACATGCTCTAGTCTTCCAAAGGGGCTCATCGCCTACTGATTAGCTAGCCTAAGCCTATTAGGAGAGTAAATCAATCTAGGTTTTCCCATCAATGCCCATTTCTGCTTCGTCATCACATTGACTTATGATCCCAAGTCAAGGACCACATAGTCCACATCATAGTCTCCAATCTGAGCACTAAGGTGTAATTCCTTGTTTTTCCTTCTATTTATCGATACTTGATGTACAAATTTATTCAACAAAGGATCTACCCTTACTATCTCATACTGTCTTATCAAGTATTGTATCTCTTATACAACTCTTTCATCCTTAATCAAATTAATGCAAGTACATAACAATTCCATAATCTTGCTTACCTCTTTTCCTTTCCTGGGCGAGGCATACTGATCGAATTCCAGAGGCATTCTCGATTCCCTTAATTTTGGTTATGCCTTTTATGAATAAGATTGTCCTTCTACAAATTCTTTGCTTTATTCCTCAAAAGTATCCCTCTCTCTCCTTGGATCAAACAACTGTGCCTTATCTGCAGCTCTTTTGATCCATGTTCCTTCTGTAGTCTTTCATGGAGTCACTCTGTCTTCTCCTGTAACAACGCCTCCTCTAGTAATAAAAAAGACTCTAGGGTCTTCACCATGAGGTTCTACTAATATTAATTGGACTTGTTGGTTTCCTCCTCGTCTCTCCTGGAGTTTGGCTAAAAATACTAGACAATCTTCAATGACATGATCAAAGGAGTTACAATAGTTGCAACTAGTACAAGGGTTTTGAAAATCCCTTGCAAAATGTTCTGGCTGTGAGTAGTTATAACATATGATATGTCCTCTTCCTCGACCCATACCACCACCTCGTCCTCTTCCTCTGAATCCACTGTGAGGGTTGAAGTTTCCTCTTCCTGGGGAGTTGAACTATGCAGTGTTTCCTTCCTATTGTGTCTCTCCTTGAATTCTATATGTATTCCTTGATCTTTCATGCATGAGGTCATAATCCCTACAATCCTTCTCATCATTTCCCACAGAATTACAGAATGTGCAGTAAATATTGGTAGGTGTCTGGACATAATTTTGCATATAATAGCATTCACTAGGGTGATGTCTTGTTCTACATACCTCGCACCAGGGTACAATAGCCTTCTTCAAAGGACTAGGTTCTACAGAGGCCAAGTATTCATGAAATAGGGGACAATGCTCCTTGTCATGGCCCTCTGATTTACATATGATACACCAAATATCTTCTCTTTTCTCCTTTCCTTTATCTTTCTTCATATGTTCGAATTGAAAAGATAAACTGGTTAACTGATTCAATATTTGACTCATACCTGGACTGGATTCTCCTACAGGGGCTTCTTCTAATTTCATGGCAATCTCCAGAGATTTAGCCTGCGAAGCGATTTTCTGTTGCATCAGAGGAACTCTGATATGTGGCAGGAGGGCATCAATGAAACATTATTTATTTTGTTTGTATGGAATATGAAAATTCAAGTGGCCTGTCACGTTCTTAAACCTCTGATTGAACTCTCAAACAGGTTCAGTGACTTTTTGCTTGATTTATTTCATCTTTGTAATACATTGTGACTCTGACTTAGGTTTCTTGAATTCTTCTCTCAACACAATATTAATGTAATTCAACGATTTAGGCTGTGAAATCGCTGTAGAAAACTTCATGTACCAGCTAAGTGCGTGATCCCTCAAGGTAGTACTGAACTGATCCCTCTTAATAGTTTCGTCGATGACTTTATTGATACTCCATACAGCTTCACATAAGTACCAGTGCTAATCAGGATCTTCATATTCATCTCCTCTAAAGATAGGTAAACTCATTTCATCTTCCATAGATCTTCCTTGTTTTCTCGACTGAGTATGTTCTAAACTGCTGGTAACAATACTTTGACTTCTTAGACTACTTTGATTACCCTGGTTACTCTAGTTACTTAATTCTTCTAACACAACAGGAGGAGTGATATTACTTACTTCAACAGTAGGTGCAGTGCCTGAAGTTTTTGGTTCTCGTTGGAGAAGTTCTTCGGTCCTTACTTCCTTTGTTCTTGTGGACTCTAAATGCTCTTCATCTGTTAGGTCTGCTTCTTCTCCACTGTAGAATCCCTCATCTCTATAGTTTTTTCTTAAATAGGTTCACAAGAGGAACCTCTCTGAATGGTCTCCCACTCTGTGTGTCCAGCCTCTGTGTCACTGTCATTGTCTGAATTCTTGAACATTATCTTCATTGTATCTTCAGGATATTCTTCTCATGCAATAACATCTTAATCCTCAGCGTCAAGAAGTGTAGGAACTTCCCTCTAGGTCCCTTAAATAAGTACCTCTCTTCTTGGATATATAATTTGACTATGTCAATAGAAAACTAAGTAATGTACCCTCCAATAGTACCATCAAACCAGAGATCCACTTCTCTAGACACGTTGTTATCAACTCTCTTGACCTTCTTCATCAACATCATTGTCCAAACCACAGGTGGTCTAGATCTGATCTCAAACTAGGTATGTGCTAATCTAACTAACCACTCGTATAAGTCCTTATGAACTCCTCCAAAGAAAATCTCGTGTATGTCGATGAAGATGTACCTTCCCAACTAGTCTTCTGTACTAATTCTAGGGTTCTTGTTTCGGGCTTCAGCAAAGTCCTTCTCTTGTTCTTCTATCCACTTCTAAATTTATTTCTTCGATGGTAACCAACTTGACATTCCCTCAAGAAGATCCCAATCCAAAAAGTGGAACCATTTGTTGGCACAGGGGAAAACCCAGGGTTAAAATCTTAAAGTGCACCAACAATCCCTAACTACTGGCCCTTTCAGCAACACTTGCGAAGCAAATGCAGTCTCACCTGAAGTAGAAAGAGGGGGTTGCAGGACACAGGCGTCTACAACTAGAGGAAATGCAAAGTGGATCCAGGACAACAACACAAAACAATCTAGTTATTCTTTATCTCTCTTAAGCCTACTTCACAAGTTATATCTATGATCTAACATAATAATGCAATAACAATATATCAGATGGAAAATAACATAGCATCAATCACAAAGAACAACAAGGTATACATGGTTCACCCTCTCCCTAGGGCTACTCCCATAGAACTGTGTTTCTTGATATATTAGATTAAAACATATAGTTCTATCAGTGCACTTAACTTTGAAATATCTTTCTCTTTCTCTTCCTTTCTCCCCCCCCCCTCCCCGATGCACCCAGCTGCAAGATTGCTCTTTGCACCCAGCTGAAGATCTTACAGTACAGTCTCAATATCGTTCTCTACAACAATACTCACAATGAACGACTACAACCATAGTATCAATGAACCAACCTAGAACTAACTCTCCCAAGTCTTCTAGACCTTTATTTATACATTACATAGAAAATTCTAGGTGTCAAAACCCTAGATCCAAAACCCTAGGTCCACTTGACCCGCGTTTTCAAGGCTTCACCAACCTACCTTTCATTCTTTTACATGAGATTCTCCAAAGAACTCGTTGATGTCTTATTCTACTTGCTGAGGTCTCCACAATCCATCTTCTTTTCTACATTGTCTTCCTCGATATTCTCTTCCAACAACTATCTTTTCATTTCTTTTCTCGTTCTTTTCTACTTCTTTTCCCACTTCGACCCCTCCTCAATTTATGGTCCTTCCGCACAGTTCGTACTTTTCCTTTATTCCTTAATATTTTCTTCCTTATAGATCCAAGGGCCAACAAAATGCATATATGTTCTTAAGAAAAACATAAATTAATCAATGGCTCATACACATAGTACACAAATATTTACGTTGGAAGCCCTTAACCGGGAGAAAACTAGCCTTCCTTGGTGCTACACCTTTCAACTCTTTATTGTATTAATTTCACCATTCACCATACAATATATACAATTGTTGGCCCTCGACCAAGTTTTGAAGAATACTTGGTCATATTTGACCGATTTTGGGACTTCGACAGCCTACCAAATATGGAACGCAACACAAAGAAAAAATTAGGGAAACTAGACCTATTTTTGGGTCCCTTTAGGGTTTTGGGTTAATGTAACGGGAAAGGGATGTCGGCCCGTGGGTTCACCCATGCTTAGGCCCATTTTTGTAATATATAAAAAGATATTAGGCAATGTAGAGGGAGAGAGTAGTACATCTATGTGATGTATAGCTGATGGCTTAGTGCCAGGAACTGGATCTATGTGATCAAATGTGTCTTGTAAATGCTCTATGCATGATTGTAAGAATCTCGCAAGTTGTTTTGTGTTGAAGTGAAAGGAAGAAGGATCTAGTGAGCTGCACAGGTCTTTTGTCCTGTGCGAAGCAATTATTGTTGAAGCTTTGCGCTGTAACTTCTTGACTGAGATAATAAAGAAGAAGATCGTGTGGACATAGCCCCAGGGTGGGGGTGAACCACGGTAACTTTGTGTATTGTGCTCTGTGCTTCAACCTAATGTGTTTATCTCCTTCTTGGCTAAGTGCTTGATGTCATTAGATAGATTCATTTATTCTTTATGCTTCTGAGATAGGAATGAATGTTAGATCTGATATGTAAGATGCTTAGTGCTTGATCTATGGAACCTGATCTATCTTGTTGTGGCTAAGTGATGAATTACCTTATTTATAAGTACTCACTATGATACTCTTTGTTATCTGCGAAGTGCTGTAAGGGTTGAATATTGATGGATAAACCATGCTAGATGATTTCTAACTGCTATAATCACAGACCTGTGTCCTAGCTAAGGTTGCAGACATCTGAGTCCTGCAACCACCCCTGCCTCTACCTCGGGTGAGACTTCATCTGCTTCACAGGTGTTTCCGAAAGGGCCAATAGTTAGGTTTTTGTTGGTGCGCTCTTGAGCATTGAACCCTGGGTCTACCCCTGTGCCAACAAATGGTTCCGTTGTTGGGACCTGAAACTGTGATTCCTAGGAACTAAAGAAGAAAACACTTTGTGCGAAATCAGCTCTGTGTGTAGATTTTTTTCCCTAGTGTGCAGTATTCTACTTGACCTGTGAAGCTTTGTGTCGAGAAAGAAAGGTCAGATCTGAAGTAAAGGGGTCAGATCTACAAGAAAAGAGGTTGATACTGAAGAAATGAAGTGAGATCTAAACACTTTGTGCCCTAAGAAAGGTAAAAGTAGAAATTTCTATAGAAAAGAGGTAAGATTTGTAAGCTCTATCCTCTAGTAAAGGTAAGAATAGTTCAAGTTTTAGATCTGAAAGCTTTGTGCCTCGTGGAAGCAAATAAGTGAAAATTTTTATTTCTAACGTATGGATTTAGGTATGCTTGATGAATTTTGTCTCAGCTTAAAAACTAGAGAATTGTTAGATAAAAGAAAGTTTGATATGAATATATCTGATAGGAATAGTGAAAGATATGTTATACCTATGCATAGAAAGAGTTGTTGGACTAACCAATGGATGCAGGACCCTAGAAAGAAATTTTTACAGGCTAGCCCTTATGATCCTAGCACATAGTACAAAAAGAGTTGGGGATCATTGAAGAGAAAGAGAGGATTAACTCTTTGCTACAATTGCAGATGACTAGGACATCTTTCTAAGGAATTCCTTGGGAGAAACCCTAGCTGCCTCTGTTGTAAAGATATGGACCATGAAGTATTGGATTTCCCTAGAATGATTGCTAGACTTGAAAAGATGAATATGGAACAAGCAAACTCTGAAGGAGATCAAGAGACTAAAATTATAGAAGAACCCCAGAAAGAATCAAAGATCATGTTACTGAAAATAAAAGAAACCCTAGATGACCATAAGGATGTCAGTTTGTCAGAAATCTTCAAAGAAAAGGAGAAAATCGAAGTAAGAATAGGAGACTTCGACATTGACAGTGCTCTAGATGAGGGAACACCGATGAACATTATGACAGAAAGAAATTGGGAAACCCTAGGAAGGCCTTCTCTGGTCCCTTCACTAGGAACCATCGGATTGTTTAAAGGAAAAATGGTAACCCTATGTGGTAGAATTGCCCAGATAACTATGAGTACCCATGGAACTTATACAGAGGAAGAATTCAAAGTTATTAAATTTATTCAGGACCATGCCCCATTTCCATCTTTGTTAGGTAGGATCTAGATTGAAAAAGACTAGATCCGAAGAAAAGAAGAAAAGGACGCACTATAACAGAAGAAGCAAGAACTCATGGAATTTATCTCTAGAAGGATCTCCTACTTGATGAAACAACAAGAGGACATACCTAAGCCATTGAACACCAGGGACCTGGGTATTGAAGTTATAAGAGAATTAGAGGAACCACATAAGGCCAAAATACCCAATCCATATGATGAAGGAGTATTACCCTTGGATCTGAAGACATAACCTAAGCAGCGCGAAGTGACTATGTCAAGAGAAGATAAGAATCAGAATGGAAAAAGGATGACCGAGACAAATCTTAATGGGAAAAAGGCTAGGAAGATAAGTAAGAAGAGGGCCAAACTCAAAAAATTATAGAAGACCCTAGAGGAAACTTAGCAGAAGGAAAAATCACAGGAATCGAGCTTCATCGGGATATCAGAGGAGTGATCTATGGAACTTCTCCATGGCACAAAAATATAGCCATTGGAAGCCAATATAACCATTCGACTTCTTCTTTGAATGGGTCAAAATGCATTTATGTCTCACCACTAGACCGTTATACCACGCCATATGGACATAAAATCAGTTAATGTGGCTTCTTACCCGTTGCTAAGTTTATCTACTTAGTTCGTCGCACCACACATCGAAAATACTTTTTCTAAATGCGAATTTGAGCCTGAAACTTGAGATTACTTCACCCTGGGATCATTTCCTTGTTCCCATACTATTCATCGTAGTCTCTGAATTCATTTTCACACCCGAGCTAGTTGGCCCAAGCTTGTATGTCGGACAAGCTCAACGTTGTTGAGAAAGTAGTTGAAGAAGTTCTGATTGACCTAATGACTGAGAGAGTCATTTCAGAAAGAAGGATGTCTATAAGTGTGCAAAGCATCATCAACAGAAGGAGTCCAATCTTCTCCCTCCACTACTTGCGAAGAAGGACCTTCCAGAACCATGACCGAGACAAGAACAAAGCACAGAGACGATATTGCAAACGCCAAGATGATCCCACGCATTCTGTCAATTTACATACCACATTTGAGCGGCAAGATTAACCATGACAGTGTACCTAGAGACTTCGAGTACACCTTGATCACCATGTATCTTCCGAAAGGGGTGCATGTAGTACGTCTTGACCAGGATAAGCTCGCAGCACTGAAATTTAGTGATTTTAACCTTAGAGATCACAAAATCTATAGCATGTTAGCTTCGCATAAGTACTTAACCAAGACCACAGGCAGAAATCCTAAGATTTTCCCGCAGTCCTGGACCCAGAACCTCGCGTAGTCCACACTTCTCAACATAATGAAGATCCCTCACTTCAATAGACACTAGGAAGTCAACGCATGCATCAAGCTGTTGTTGTCTTTCTACCATGACAGATACTTATGGTTGGACCATCACATCACTATGGATTCGACTCTGATCAATCGGATCACAGGACTTAACATGAAAATCCCTGACCCAGAGGACTTTTACCCAAGAAATACCTCATACCAAGCACTAGCACAGCGGATAAAAGAAACTTATGGTGATGTAGAGAAGGGTACGTGAGGCTACAAGGTAGCCTCTATCCAGAGTGGTGCAGTGCACCTTTATTGTCAGTTGATCGTGGGAAAGTTAGTTTGCAAGAACAAACCAACACAGGTGACTGGCTTTGTAGTTGACCTCGTAGGGAAGTGCGCCGAGGGACTACAGATGAATTGGGCATAGTATCTTGTAAACCAATTAGAGATGGATTGTAGAGGAGTGTAATACCAAGGGTATGAGTTCCACTTTAGTTGGTTTCTCATACTCATTGCTTTCATTGCTTGGGAACTGCCAGAGAAAGCCACTTTTCCGGAGATCGAACCTTTCGAACAACTAGTCATGAAGTTCTATACGTTGTGGTACTCCAGCGACATGAACAAGCAATGGAAGTCCAATGTTGTCTTCCACACCTATTTCAACCAATTGAAGAACGCAATTCAGTCTACACCGCGAATCACCCCAAACATACTTCATAGATTTAGACCTTTGATGAAATTCAGCGCAGATCGCCACTTCACCTATATTACAGCATGCGGTGATGAGCATAAACATCAGCGCCAATCCTACTACAAGTTGACATAAGATGACTTGGAGGAGATTACCAATGATGTTGGAGTTACTTCACACACACCTAGGATTTATTTTTCCTAAGTTTATTCCTTGTTTATTAGTCATAATTAGTCATTATCCAGTCTCCTATATTTTAGGGGAGAATATTCCACCTAGAGAATATTCTCTTTCAGTTGACGCTTCAATTTGACTAGTTGATTTGAGTTTAGATGTTGCATTGGTTTTGTCACCATGCAACATTGGGATCATCACCAACTCACTACTCTTTTTCCAGTCAGTTAATTGAAGACTAGTTGACTAGTTAACTCAATTAGGTGGAAGTTCACTCCTGTAACTACCTGAGAGACTAGACTAGGTGGAAGTTTACTCTTGTAACTATTGGTGTGTGTCTAGATCAATATAGACCACCACTATGGCTCATTAGTTACTCATTTATCCTATATATATTGTAAATTATTCACTCTTTGAGTGTGGAATACGGTGAATGATAATTCTTCCATTCTTTCTATCTTGCTTCTTCTTTCTCAATTTCTCTCTGCAAATGTGTGTAGTATTTTCTAGCTAGATCTGTTATGTGCAGGTTCAACACATTTACATGGTATAAGAGACAACAGACTGCTAAGAAAAATCTACACCAAATCATTTTTTGTAGGTACAAAAGATTGAAGACAACAAAATGATGGATTATTCGCTGGAAATACTTCACGCCTCATAACTATTTGGAATGGAAACAAAAAATTCTGCTTCATCTTAGATGCAGAAGCTTGTACCAAATAACTATGGCAATGGAAGTAGAGTCTGATTCTGTCGATGAGAAAAATGACTTTCTCAATAGACAAGATATGGCCATAGGAAGTATCGACATGTCTGTTTCTCCCGAACTTTTCCATCAAGTATATGAAGAATCACAAGGATTAACTCCAAATGAATTATGGACCAGATTGGAGGTTCTATTTGGGAATAAATAATAATGTGAAGATTTCATGTAGGAGGTCGAACAAATAGAGCCAGAAGAGAAGCCATCAGAGGATCAAGCCTCTTATTATGAAGAGTCTTCTACACAAGTGTCTACAAAATTTTGTATTCCATTAATTGAAGATTATGTCTACTCCATTTCAGATTTATTTTCTGAAATTCATGTGGAATATAGATGGCATGCATCTCAGGTGTTACCCATGATTTTTGTCCTCATGGTGATGTATTAATGATGGTGTACTCAGGCTCTTCATAAGAACTTTCTCCTGAGAAAAGTTACTTTCATCTCTTCCCAGAATACTCATTTTTGAAGACTGTTCGTAGGTTGTTAGTATATTTGGGTGAGAGAATGTATGATTCTTGCAGGCTGCCTTAAGCCAGGGTGTGAACTTCTCGCACTGTGTTGAACTGCTAGGGTGCAAAATCTTCCTAAAGCATGGAAAAATATGAATTCTCGATGTTTCTAGAAGGGAATATTCTAGAAGGATGGGTTGGCATTCGAATGGTTATCCTTGTACTGGATTGCCAAATATTGTGGGATCATTCTTATCCAAGTAACTAATTCATTCTCTCCTATATATTGAGGTAATTCTCATGGAAAAGGTTAAGCAAGATTCATTGGAGAATTGGTGAAAATAATTGTGTGAAGGACTGAAGCTTGAACAGCAGCTTGGAGACTCTAGCAAGTCTATCAAGAGGATTTGATCTTCTTCATGCAAGGATTGAGAAAGCGTGTGTTTTGGAGCCAAGAGCCATCGAAAGGAAGTTTGCGATATCAAGGCTCAGGTTGTAATATTTACTTTCCATTAATATGATACAGTGGCATGTCCCTTTCCCATAAAGCTAATCTCACTTTATTGTGCAATTCTTTGATCATACACATAGGTTAACTATTGAATATATTGTGTTATCTTCACTTTGGTTGGTTTGTGTTATCTTGGTCTTGACTTCACGAGAGAACCAGAGTGAAGCGGGAGCAACAGAGACCCTAGGAAGCGATATAAAGGTATGTTACTCGTTCCTTCCTCCTAGTCAATTCAATAGTCAAAACTTAGGGAAAGAGAATTGTCCTGTCCTATTTTGTTCTAGATTTAGGTGGATATAGGGAGATCAGTTAGTGTCCACACCTACTGATTAGTCTGATAACATCAGGAGTCACATGCAGACACTTTTGCATGCACCATGCATGCATCTTAGGAGACAAAAAGAGATTTGCAAACATTAGACGCCATTATGATATTTTCTGATCCAAATTTATAGAAACAAATTGGATATTTGAATTCCTCTAGGGTAAATATCCAATTTCAAAAAACAAATCATCCGAAACGGAGTCCAGAAAGTGAAGTTATGATCGTTTTAAAATCAACAAAAGTTCAACATTTTTATGGAAACGGCCGCACGGTTTTCAAAATTTCATCCAAAATTTATTTGGATATTATTCATTACAAGAATATAAAGTGGATATGTATGGAAATATAAATGATGCATATACTTCATCATATCATTGCAGACATCTACATATTCAATAACATCTTCAACGAGCACAAACTTGCACAATTGTGAGGTCTTGTTAGAGTGAAGGACAAGGTTGCTTAGCAACTGTTTTTTGTTCCTTCTCGTTTTTTATTTTATGCATTGTAATTTGAAGGGGGGGGGGGGTGTTCCCATGAGGTTTTTCCTCTTTCCTCGTTTAGTTCAGTGTATCTTTTGTATTTGGGTACCTAACATGGCCTCGTAGCCAGGACCCATTGTTTATTTTTGCCATAGTGATGTTCAGGGGGGGTGTTGGAGTTACTTCACACACACCTAGGATTTATTTTTCCGAAGGTTATCCCTTGTTTATTAGTCATAATTAGTCATTATCTAGTCTCCTATATTTTAGGGGAGAATATTCCACCTGGAGAATATTCTCTTTCAGTTGACACTTTAGTTTGACTAGTTGAGTTGAGTTTAGATGTTGCATTGGTTTTGTCACCATGCAACATTGGGATCATCACCAACTCACAACTCTTTGTCCAGTCAGTTAACTGAAGACTAGTTGACTAGTTAACTCAGTTAGGTGGCAGTTCACTCCTGTAACTGCCTGAGAGACTAGACTAGGTAGCATTTTACTCTTGTAACTGTTGGTGTGTGTCCAGATCAATCTAGACCACCACTATGGCTTATTAATTACTCATTTATCCTATATATATTGTAAATTATTCACTCTTTGAGTGTGGAATACAGTGAATGAGAATTCTTCCATTCTTTCTATCTTGCTTCTTCTTTCTCAATTTATCTATGCAAATGTGTGTAGTATTTTCTAGCTAGATATATTATGTGCAGGTTCAACACATTTACAAAGGAATGGTCAGTGGACCTACTTGTTGCAGCGGACCCTGTAGACATGTCCGACGTGGAAAGCCTTGAAGCTATGCTAGATACACCTAGGCCAAGCAAGACTAAGAAGGGTGACGAAGTTGAAGATGTCCCTAGCACATCCACGAAGACTACTTCGATCTCACATGTGCAGGGAGGTGATGGTGATGAACTAGGTGGCACATAAGTTGAGTAAAACAGAGGCGAGGTTACTCCACCTAGAGAGGAGGAGGATCCCTCCATGAAAAGAAATATTACACCACCAAAGCCCTCCTCCCGAAAGAAATCTAAGACGACCCGGACCACGCTTAAACTACCCTTACCCCGGATGACTTCGACTTCTTAATTGTTGCGTTGAATGATGTTTCACTAGAGATCGCAGAAAAGAAAGAAGCAAAGCAGGAGGAGATATTCAACCGAATCAAGGGTGAACTACAAGAAGTGCAGCAAGAACTTCAGTCCATCCAAGCAGTTTCTACAACACCCTTGATAAGTGGAACATCAAGAATAGGTGATGAGCCCACTCAATTACACTAGATCATTGATCAAGTCGAAGCTCACCTTAGAAGAGCTCAAGAAGACACAACACAAGCCACCCAGGCTTTGATGCAAGCACAGAACACAATTCTAGAACAACAAAGTGAGGTAGAACGGTAAAAGCTTGCCCTGAAAGCGAAGTGGGATGAGGAAAAGGCACAGTTACAACAACACAAGGATCAACTGCTAGCAGAGCAAATTGAAGTATAGGAAAGGGTTCACAAAGAACTTCACTTTGTGATGGTCATATAAGTGAATATGGAAGACCGTCTCCCACAGTAGGTGACCCAACTGGAAGAAGTAATCTAGTAACTCCAACAGCGCATCACAGATCTGGAGCTCTGCATCGTGCTCGAGACTCCCCAAGAAATAAGAGATCTAAGAGAGGCCACTTCTCAAAGCGAAGTTGGCCGATTAAAAACCATTGCCTTGGAATGCAAGCAGCTAAGTGCTAGAAGCGCCCAGACTTATGAAACCCTCCCAGAGAAACCAAAATTACAGGCATTGGAGGCACAACTCTAAGAAGCAAAGCAGCATGAAGACACGCTACAGGCGCAGATAAAGACTTTGACCCCAGTCGAAAGAATGAAGAGGTTTGCAGAACAATGCATAGCCCAACAACAGGTACATACGCTGCAAAGTAAAGTGATGGAAGTCTCCCAACAACTTCAGCCAATCCAAGAAAAGGCATGCCAAATGTTCACTGAATTTGAAAGCCAGGGAGATGAACTTGAATAGGTTGTCATCATTGAAGAACAACGCATGGAAGGACCACTCAATGACACAGTGATCCAGGAATTCACTGAGAAAGAGGTTGTCGCAGTGCAGCAGGTCGAAGCAGCTCAAGGAATTTGAGGCGGAATTAATCAGACCAAAGTGACTCGGGACGCGTCACAGGTGAGTGTTGGGGGCTTGTTGGCCCTTGACCAAGTTTTGAAGAATACTTGGTCATATTTGATTGATTTTGGGACTTTGACAACTTGCCAAAGATGGAGCGCAATGTGAAGCAGAAATTAGGTAAACTAGACCTATTTTTGGGTCCCTTTAGGGTTTTGGGTTAATGTAATGGGAAAGGGATGTCAACTCGTGGGTTAAACCATGCTTAGGCCCATTTTTGTAATCTATAAATAGATACTATGCAATGTAGAGGGAGAGTAGATACTAGGCAATGTAGAGGGAGAGAGTAGTACATCTATGTGATGTATAGTTGATGACTTAGTTCCAGGAACTAGATCTGTGTGATCAGACGTGTCTTGTAGATGCTTTGTGCATGATTGTAAGAAGCTTGCAAGTTGTTTTGTGCTGAAGTGAAAGGAAGAAGGATCTAGCGAGATGCGCGGATATTATATCCTGTGCGAAGCAAGGATTGTTGAAGCTCTATGTTGTAACTGCTTGACTGAGATAATAAAGAAGAATATATTGTGGACGTAGCCCCAGGGTGGGGGTGAACCATGCAACTTTGTGTATTGTTCTTTGTGCTTCGATCTAATGTGTTTATCTTCTTCTTGGCTAAGTTCTTGATGTGATTAGATAGATTCATTTATGCTTTGTGCTTCTGAGATATGAATGAATGTTAGATCTGATATGTAAGATTCTTAGTGCTTGATCTGTGGAACCCGATCTATCTTGTTGTGGCCAAGTGTTGAATTACCTTAGATCTAAGTACTCACTTTGATACTCTGTGTTATCTGCGAAGTGTTGTAAGGGTTGAATATTGATGGATAAACCATGATAGATGATTTCTAAGTGATATAATCATAGACCTGTGTCCCAACTAAGGTTGCATACATCTGAGTCCAACAACCACCCCTGCCTCTACCTCAGGTGAGACTTCATCTGCTTCGCAGGTGTTGCCGAAAGGGCCGGTAGTTAGGGTTTTGTTGGTGCGCTCTTGAGCGTTGAACCCTGGGTCTGACCTTGTGCCAACAATAATGTTTTTAGGTATTCTATAGCTACCAAAACCCTAATCTCTTAATTCAAGATTAATTTAGAAAACTGCTAAAAATAGAAAAATCCGCTAAAATAGAAAAAACCGCCCACACAGTTGTCGAAGTTGGGATTGTTAAACATAGTTGTCGAATTTTTCATGCCCACACACAGACATGAAAAGAATATACCACATACCCAACAATTTTTCTCCTCACAAGGAATTTGGAATCCTTGGCAGGGATCAGTTACCTCACAAGTGATGTCGACCAGGGGAAACCCCTTCCATGGTCAATGGAACCCCAGGCAAGGCTCAGTACCTATGCCTATCGGATCAGCAGGGGGAAACCCTTTGCAGAATATTTGGAACACAACGCATGGAGAAATCCTCGCCCAACCCTCTTCATCCAATTATGGGAATCAACCATTGATGTCCCAACAAACACAGTTTTCGTATGCTGGTCAAGGCCAGGGTATCTACCAGAACCCTGGCCAGCAACCCAACTTTTCCCGGAAACCTAGTGCTAATCAAACCCTAGGTTCCCTTTTTCTTGTACATAGTACCCAACCCAAACTACCATTTTTGGAAACGTTACACTTGCGAGACTTGTCAAGGTTGCTTAATGACCCAATTTTTCATGATCCGCATTGGCCCGTAATGCCGACTAAGTTTCCCTTGGATATTCTGAAGTTCAAAGGAAAGCTTAGTGAATATCCAGGTGATCATGTGATAACTTTCCACCTATAGTGATTGTCAAACTCATTGTGAGATGACTCCATACAATTGCGCATGTTTCAATGCACTCTTATCAGGGGTGTTGTGAAATGGTACATCGAGCTCGACCGCTCAAGATATTCTTACTTTAGTGATTTGGCGATGGTTTTCCTAAACCATTTCCAACTACCTGTGAGATACAATGATGAGACCGAGTTTATGGCCAAATTTAAGCAGACTAAGGTCGATCATATCTCATATCATATCCAATAATGGCAGCATCGAAAGAGTTTGATGAAGGTACAGGTCCCACCAAATTTCCTGTAGGAGTGGTTCCTGAAGTCTTTTTTACCTCATTTATCCAAGGACGTTGCGACTTCGGGAGTGTTTTCATAGGAGGAGGACATAATGAGAGAACAACAAATCGAATTGATATACTCTTAGTCTTGCTTTCTCTATGATATTTTTCCAGATGCGCCACGGTCCATCCTTGACAAGTCCAGACAAAAGTATGGACCACATGATGATGGTCTAGTTGGTTCAACAGAAGAAAATTCCACTGAGCAGTTTTCAAATCAATTGAGAAAATTGTCGATATAGTAGACACCATCCATCCATACCTCCGGTTTGACTATTCCCCCTACCCAAACATCGGATGCACATAGTGTGCAGTTGACGAACCTGAAGGCCAACCAAGATCCTGAAGGGAAGAAAAAACAATGAAAATAAGAAGGGTAAGGGGGATAAGAATCCCAACAACAATGTTGGTGAGGGAAACACAAAGAAGAGAAATTCAAAGTATCCATGTAAACTTTGCATGGAGGACCACCTAACTCACTTGTGTCCTCGATGTCAAGAGGCCCAAAATTTATTGGCATAGCAATAGCCTGTTGTGTTAACAAACCCATTTCCACATGGGTAAAATATGACTCAAGCCTCTTCGAGTGCATAAGGGGGCAGTCAGGGAGCCCCCTTGTCTTCTAGTGATCCCTCGCCCGCAAATGTTTATATGATGAAAGGTGATGCTTATATAGAGACCATGGCACACGATTAAAAAATTTCGGAATCTGCCGAAAAGGATCAAGAAGCCACAAACCCACCAGTTCCTCTCCAGATTGATAGGACAATGGGAGAAACAATGACACACATCCTGAAAGGGGCGTTCAAGAAATATTCTCATAATCCAAACGCGAGGGCTGCCCAAAACTACTCTTTGGTGGAGGATTTGTCACAAAACCCTTATGCGATGTCTGCTTTGGAGGTCCTCTAGAGCTACCCTTCATAGAGAAAGGCTCTTTTATCCACTTTGTATCTACAGAGAATTTTAATCCAGGAATGATCATTCTTGATATGACTGACTTGAAACCTCGTCTTCCTTAACACATTTTTTTTCAGGTAGTAGTGGCTTACACCATGAAAAATTTTACCTAGAATATTTTCCACATGGTGGTTTATGAGGGCACCTCGACTTGCATGATGTCATTGGCGTGTTGGAAGGCCATTGGCCAACCCATTTTGTCTCTGTCACCTACTATGCTTACTGCTTTCAACGATTGTTCTTTCAGACCACATGGAATCATTCCTTATTTCACCATACAGTTAGGAGGAAATACTGTGTGTGTCGAAGTTGAAGTGGTCGATGCACCTCTTGACTACAACCTTCTGTTAGGAAGGACTTGGACCTATGTAATTCATGCAGTGGTTGCCACATTTTTTTAGGTCTTGTTGTTTCCGCGTGAGGGATGAATCGTAACCATTGATCAGTTGTCCTTATCCCGGTCTGGCCCTTCATTAGGGGCATCCATGGTCCCGATGATTGATAACCCTCAACCTAACATTGTCAACATAGAGGTTGTTTTGTGCCCACCCTTGATGGGTACTTTCGATTACCTGCCTCATTCCGACGATGTCAATTTTATATCAGTTTCCCCCGACCAGTCTAGGGCTGAAATATTTCAAGTGTCGTCATTCCAAACAACTTACTTTCATAATCCATGGACTCTTACTTCCCCATAGGCCTTGATGGAAGGGACAGGGAATCCTGGGATATCTATGTCCCTGTCCATGGTAGAATTTTCATACATTATTGTCCAACAAGATTTGACCGAACCTGATCCGACTCCCACACAAGAGTTAGATCTAGTTCTCGAGCCTATTTGGGATCAAGATTCCCTTTCCACTACAGATTCTTTAGAATTGGTATTTCCCTTAGATGAGGCGATTCTTGAGGCATTGACTGGTCCAGACAGACCTGGGATGATCTTCATCATAGATCATATTTCCTATCGGATTTAAGAAGAATAGAGGCAGGTGAATTTGTGTTGACTATGAATGGAGACAGTTCTTGTCCTATTAATCCTCTGGCTACGCATGCAGTTTACGTCGAGGTTAATATGGAAAGTATCACTGAAATTAACTTTGCATACATATGATAGTTTATCTAATCCAGTTGAGCATATTGAGTATTGTCTTAAGGTATGGGAAGTTGCGCAACTACCATCTCAATTTGGGGTACTTAATTTCTTCCATTCTCTCGGAACAATTTCGAAAGCCTATTATGTGCATGAGAATACCAAGAGAGAGACTACATGCAAGAAGATACTACAATATTAAGTTTTTCATGATTTCTCCTTTTCTAGTAAGTCTTCAGAAATTATAGTAGTACTGCAAAAAATTAAGAAAATGTTTCTTACTAATCAATTCAGGCCCAATTATTCCCCTACTGTATTCCATGAGAATGAAGATCCACTTCAATTTATTTTTTATCCATCTCCAGTAAGGATAGCTATGGATTGCATAAATATTGACAAAGACCCTGAAGAATTGGAGGGGCTTAGACATTTGACTTATAAGGAATCTACAGGAAAAAAAGAAGTTAGCGACACTTCATCAGGTAATGCTAGTAGTTCATACACTCATCCTTTGAGGTTGTGGAAGATGAATATTGGGAGTGAAGAGCATCCTAATATGGCTTCTATAGGATACTACTAGGATGAGCAAACTATGACTAAGATCCATGCCATGTTGCAGGATTTTGAGGATTTGTTCCCTAAGAGATTTTGAAAACTTAAAGGAATTAAAGAAGATTTGGGAGATATGAGAATATAATTTAATATTGATGTTAATCCAGTCAAACATGGACTGCATCGCCTGAACCCTAGAGTCAAAGGAAAGGTTAAGAAGGAAATTGACAGAATTCTTATAGATGAATTAATTTTCCCTATGGATGAATCTGAGTGCATCGGTCCAATTTTCATATATAATAATAAAGGAAATGAATACATAATATTTTTTGTGTACTATATAATCTTGAACTCATCTTGTGTGCATAATCCTTTTCCTAATCCATTTACTGATGAAGTACTTAATCAGGTGGATGGAAACAAAGCATATTCCTTCACTGATGTTTTTTCAGGGTATCTTCAAGTCAAAATTGTGGAAGAGGAAAAACATAATACCACTTTTACTATTGAATGGGGCTCTTTTACTTACAATGTTATGCCCTTTGGGGTTAAGAATTCTCATGCTATATTTTCCAGGATTATTATTGTTTCCTTACAAGACTTTATACATATTTCCCTCGAAGTTTACATGGATAATTGGACAATGTAAAACTTGTTGAAGGAACACATTGGTCTACTTTGGTTGATGTTTTACCATTGAAAACAGTTACAAATTTCATTAAATGTGATGAAATGTGTTTTTTGTGTGACTTTCAAAAATTTGTTGGGACATTGTTTGCAGAGAAGTAGTTTTGGTTGATCCTGCAAAGGTTGTTGTTATCTTCAATATTCCTCCCCCTACAACTTCCAAGAAGTTGTGATCCACTTTGGGTCATACTGAATATTATCGTGGGTTCATTAGGAATTATGCAAGTATAAATTCCCCACTGGAGAAATTGTTGAAGAAAGATGAAGTTTTCTACTAGAACCCTGAATGTGATGGAGATTCTAACTGGAAAGTTGAATTCCATGTTCACATTGATGCTTCTAATATTTCTCTAGGTGTTGTTTTTACACAACCTAGTGAAGGTAATATAGATCATCCTATTTATTTCACCAATATAAAACTATCATAGGCCGAGCACAACTACACCATCGTAGAAAGGGAGGGATTGGCTATAGTATATGCTCTGTAGAAGTTCAGACATTACCTTTTGGGACGTCATTTCAAGTTTTTCACTAATTATTCAACTTTGAAGTATTTAGTTAACAAATATGTGTTAGAAGGAAGAATTTGCAGATGGATTTTGTTGTTCCAAGAATTCTCCTTTGAAGTTTTTTTCAAACCAGGAAAGTTGAATGTTGACCCTAACCACTTATCTCAGTTAGAGTTAGGAGAAACTGGTGGAGTTGTAGATCACCATCTCCCAAATGTAGATTTATTTAATATTGAATTTGTTATAGACTGTATTTCTAATATCGCCCTCTTCTTGACTATTGGTGTCTTCCTTGATGGTTATTCTGCAACATAGAAGAGACATTTGGTGGTTCGTGTAGCATACTACCAATTTTTTTCACGTGTAACATCCCTCAGCTTGTCCAAGGAATATCACTTGTGTAATAACACATAAAAAAATGTTTCTCATTTATTTGTTGTATCTTACCAGTCACGATTTAAAGACATATTCAACTAATTTACGATACCTATAATTAAATGCAACTACAAAATTATAAACAAGCATAAATGAAACTAATAAACTATAACAACATATGAAACCATTTCCATATATAGAGTAAATGCACAACAATTACATTCATGGAATAACTCATCAAAATGGATAAGCACTTATCTTTATAAAACATTTATGCAATTAGTTGCTTGGGAAGGATGTTCCACCCAACCATATACCTATTGTTCCAAATCTCAACAGCAAGTCACCCTCAAGTTGGGGCTAGGAATCCACAAAATAAGGGTGCCTCTCATAGTCCCCTCACAGCTAAGTATCATAAAACCCATTGGTTCTCTCCTACACCTATACTGAATTCCCTCCATCTCTCTTCCTCTTGACCTATCCAACTCAAGAAATGTACCCCGTCACTACTCTTGGTCCATAGGGCCTCCCATTTGTTTATCAGGGTCTCTCTGGCACAGGTATCTATAAACATTTCAGCTGGGAACTTAAAAGAACTCACTGCTAGGAAAGAACAAACAAAATACAACATCAAACATGTGTTGATACAATGCAAGTTACTTAGGGGTTCACTCTTCAGACCTGGAAACCTGGCTCTTCAATTTTTAGCTCCAAAATGCTCCAAAAACGTTCCAATATACTCCAGAATTGACCCATCCTTGTTGTTTCAGCTCCCAATCCATTCTTCTTTGTTTTTCTCTTGTTGTTCTTACCCCAACTCTATATCTAAAACTGCTTGTTACTACCCATACAAATTTCCTCTCTTTTTCCAAGACCATTGACTGCTCACTCTTCCCATTGTTGTTTGCTTCTTCCCCATGATTTCCAATAACTATGGGATGTAACTCTCACACCTACCCTATGACACATATTTAATGATTGGTCTCTCATACACTCAACCATAAATTAGAATTTTTCCCTTAAATGATAATAAAATTCAGAAATGTGGGTTTGAATTAACACCTGTAAATTATTCCCCTTTGGACCCCTCTTGGTCTCTCTCAGGGAATTCCCCCTCTCTTTTGGATTAAACATCCCCTATATCTATCCATTCCCAACAACTAGCATTGCATTATATTCGTTAAAAACATAAAATACACTTCACATATTGCATCGCTTGGCCACAACCATATTCCTATCTACAATATCCATTAAATAAATTGGGGATTATAGTGGGGATGTTACATTCCCCCTCCCCTACAATTGTGCATCATCCCCGATGCACAGCACATGCCAAAAATATATACACATTTACATTACCATGTTCAGAAAATAGAAACAATTTATGCAATTTTCTACCCTCCAACAATAGTTCAAACCAAAATCTCTCATTCTTCTCACATTGCTCATCTTAGGAATGTGCCCCCTTCACTACCTTCATTCCATCGGTTTGCGCCATTCTTTTATTTTGGCTATCAGCGCTAACCAAGAATTTATGAGATGAGGTTCTAGAACTCTAGCTGTCAAAAAATGGAGTCTTGTGTTTTTCAGTTTCTATTTCCTTCAAAATCGAAAAAACCTTGTGGGTAGGTATTCCTCCCACAT
Source organism: Picea sitchensis (assembly GCA_010110895.2). Classification (NCBI taxonomy): domain Eukaryota; kingdom Viridiplantae; phylum Streptophyta; class Pinopsida; order Pinales; family Pinaceae; genus Picea; species Picea sitchensis. The sequence goes on along the minus strand of SNQJ01S0000778.1, from coordinate 765,385 downwards.
AGTTTCTTCATGATTCCATGTTACATATTCAAGACCGTAGCATGTCCATTGAACCTTTACCAGCCCTATGGTTTTTTCCTGAGCACTTTGACTTTCTGGTCCAGGATGCATATTGGTTCCACACAAAATCCCCCTTCATTTTCCACCTAGATCACAGTCCAATCAATTATGTGTTTAGGGTCAGACACATACTTCTTTAATAATGACACATGAAAAACATTATATACTCACATGGATGCAAGAAATTCTAGCATGTATGCAACTGGCCCTATCTTTTCTAATATTACAAAAGGCCCATAATATCTCACTACCAATTTTGGGAAACGACTCAATCTTATTGAACTTATTTTTGCTTTAACTTTTAGGAAAGCATGTTCTCCCACTTTAAAATCTCTGAAAATTATGTTCTTTAAGCATATAGGGGCTTCCGCAGTGCAAGATATTTGATATTATTTTAGGGATTAACTGCGTAGTGTAAGTCATTAATATATGACCCATATTCATGAGCATTAGTCGCAACTGACCAATAATTCTCATGATTTAAATAGTCCACTTAGCACTCATTGCATCGGGTGATTCTCACAGGGGTGAAGAAATGAGATTGAACCCAACGAAATGAACCGCATAGCATCAATCATCACTTCCAGGGCTTGCACCTGGTAACCAGTACTTCCCAGGTGGTCACCCATCCCAGGACGCCTCTGGCTCAAGAGCGCTTAACTGTGGAGTTTTTCCCACAATCAAGCCCACTTAGCTTGCTACCCCATTTGCAAAACCTTAGCAATTATTGTGCGTTATGAACTACCCAGTTAGAGCTCCCTTAACTCTTATTATTTAAGCATATAGGGGCTTCCGCAGTGCAAGATATTTGATATTATTTTAGGGATTAACTACGTAGTGTAATTCATTAATATATGACCCATATTCATGAGCATTAGTGGCAACTGACCAATAATTCTCATGATTTTAATAGCATCAGGTGATGCTCACAGGGGTGAAGAAATGAGATTGAAACCAACAAAATGAATCGCATAGCATCAATCATCACCTCTGGGGCTTGCATTCGGTAACCAGTACTTCCCAGGTGGTCACCCATCCCAAAACACCTCTGGCTCAAGCGTGCTTAACGTGGAGGTTTTCCCACAATCCAGCCCACTTATCTTGCTACCCCATTTGCAAAACCTTAGCAAGTATTGTGCCTTATGAACTACCCAATTAGAGCTCCCTTAACTCTTATTATTTAAGCATATAGGGGCTTTCGCAGTGCAAGATATTTGATATTATTTTAGGGATTAACTATGTAGTGTAAGTCATTAATATATGACCCATATTCATGAGCATTAGTTGCAACTGACCAATAATTCTCATGATTTGAATAGTCCACTTAGCACTCATTGCATCGGGTGATGCTCACAGGGGTGAAGAAATGAGATTGAAACCAACGAAATGAATCGTATAGCATCAATCATCCCTTTCGGGGCTTGCACCCGGTAACCAGTACTTCCCAGATGGTCACCCATCCCAAGACGCCTTTGGCTCAAGTGCGCTTAACTGTGGAGTTTTTCCCACAATCAAGCCCACTTAGCTTGCTACCCCATTTGCAAAACCTTAGCAAGTATTTTGCCTTATGAACTACCCAGTTCGAGCTCCTTTAACTCTTATTGTTTAAGCATATAGGGGCTTCCACAGTGCAAGATATTTGATATTATTTTAGGGATTAACTGCATAGTGTAAGTCATTAATATATGACCCATATTCATGAGCATTAGTCGCATCTAACCAATAATTCTCATGATTTGAATAGTCCACTTAGCACTCATTGCATCGGGTGATGCTCAGAGGGGTGAAGAAATGAGATTGAAACCAACGAAATGAATCGCATAGCATCAATCATCACTTACAGGGCTTGCACCTGGTAACCAGTACTTCCCCAGTGGTCACCCATCCCAAGACGCCTCTGGCTCAAGCATGCTTAACTGTGGAGTTTTTCCCACAATCAAACCCACTTAGCTTGCTACCCCATTTGCAAAACCTTAGAAAGTATTGTTCCTTATGAACTACCCAGTTAGAGCTCCCTTAACTCTTATTATTTAAGCATATAGGGGCTTCCACAATGCAAGATATTTGATATTATTTTAGGGATTAACTGCGTAGTGTAAGTCATTAATATATGACCCATATTCATGAGAATTAGTCGCATCTAACCAATAATTCTCATGATTTGAATAGTCCACTTAGCACTCGTTGCATCGGGTGATGCTCAGAGGGGTGAATAAATGAGATTGAAACCAACGAAATGAATCGCATAGCATCAATCATCACTTTCGAGGCTTGCACCCAGTAACCAGTACTTCCCAGGTGGTCACCCATCCCAAGACGCCTCTGGCTCAAGCACACTTAACTGTGGAGTTTTTCCCACAATCAAGCCCACTTAGCTTGCTACCCCATTTGCAAAACCTTAGCAAGTATTGTGCCTTATGAACTACCCAGTTAAAGCTCCCTTAACTCTTATTATTTAAGCATATAGGGGCTTCTGCAGTGCAAGATATTTGATATTATTTTAGGGATTATCTGTGTAGTGTAAGTCATTAATATATGACCCATATTCATGAGCATTAGTCGTAACTGACCAATAATTCTCATGATTTGAATAGTCCACTTAGCACTCATTGCATCGGGTGAGGCTCACAAGGGTGAAGAAATGAGATTGAAACCAACGAAATGAATCGCATAGAATCAATCATCACTTCTGGGGCTTGCACTATGCATTTAATGCCTAAAATAATATCAATTATGTTCTTGTCTGCATAGATGTTTTGCATGTCCTAGGTAGTCTTCAAATTTTCCATGATCTTTGTCATATTCTCTTCCATTTATTTTAACAAATTTGTCCCAATGATGGCTATGTTTGTTGGGTTGTCCCAACTCACGGGTGTGTTACATTTTATGCCATATAAAGATTCAAAAGGACTATTTTTTAATGAGGCATGTGGTGGCATGTTTACAGACAAGTGTTCTTGTCATTGATGGAAAGATCAAAGTATGCAGCGATGGAAAAACAAGGACAACGTAAGCTCAGGAGGATTAGCGCAGAGTCGCACACAGTGCGTAGGTGTGCACCAGGGACGAGGTTAACTCATTGCCAAAGCTCAAGAGAGATATCATACTCAATATATTATATGGATCAAAGGTCGATGCCTTTGACACTTAGAAATTATTCCATGTTAGGAGTATGTGTAAGCCCGAGACAAGAAGCGACAGTGATCTTTGGATACCATTGAGAATTCCCGATGAACGTCAGATCTGAGCCTGAGGTCCGACCGGTGTTGGATCCAGGAGAACCTGCACGTTCTTTAAAGAGCAAGGTGAAGTGGGGTTATGAAATCCCGAAGGCAGGAAGACAGTTTCAGATACCGGGAGTTGGAAGAGTCGAGACTCTTAATCATCAGGAGTCTCGAAATCGCGAAATGAAAAACACCGAAATCCTGAAAGAAGGAGGATAGTTTTGGATACTGGGAGTTGGAAGAGTCGAGACTCTTCATCATTAGGAGTCCTGGAATCACAAAATGATAAACCACGATAACCCGAAATAGGCACATCAACCGGAGTTTCGGATACCGGTATTTGGAGGAGTCAAGAGTCGAGATTCTTCATCACAGGAGTCCTGAAGTCGTGAAATGAGAAACGCTGAAACACCTTCTTGTGTAGATTTCAGATACCGAGATATGGAGCATCAAAACACTTCATCACAAGGAATTCCAGAATGTTGAAATGTGAAAAACACCTTTTGGTGTTGGTTTCGGATACCGGGAGTTGGAGTTTCGAAACACTTTGCAACAGGAATGTCGAAATGACGAAATGCCGAAATGCGTTTTTGAATAAGGCTATGGTCACCACTAGTGGTCACATTGTCGAAGAGATGTAGAGAAGATCTTGAAGAGACAAGCTCCATTTTGGATTTTGGGACATGGAGAGTCAAGACGACTCATCACAGAATCCTCGAAATGCGAAATGCGAAATACATGTTCAGAATTGGCCCTTGGTCATAACCCATGGTCACATCGAAAAAGTCTCAAGGGAGGAGGTAGCATGAAGCTAATCTCCATTTAAGATATCTTGACTTGGAGAGTCTAGATGCCTCACCACAGGGATTCCAAAAAGTCGAATGTCGGAATGCCGAAACGCCGAAAGGCCGAATTGCAAAATGGTGAAATAAGCAAGAGACCCATCATTTATGATCCAATGGTGCAGGTTAATCAGGAATATGACTGAAGGGATATTGTTTCTCTTCACAGTTAATTGATCAATGGAGATTCAGTTGTTGATACAGTTTTTGGAGGTTTATAGTGTAACTACTAGAAACGACTGATTATTTCTGCGAGAGGACTGGAAGGGACTTCAGGGTGATTTCCAGAGAATATGAAGAGTCTCAAGGCATCTGCCAGTTGAATGAAGACTGTTCAGGAGGTGATTGACATATGGAAGAGTGTTGAAGCCTGTAACTACAACAGATAGGATGAGATCGACTGTGACAGAGAAGACAAAGAGTCTTGACTGGTAGACAAGCTAAGGAATCTCTTCATAACACCCAGTGATGAGGAACACATGGGTTTAACAGCAAGAGAAGTTGAAGAGTTGCAATGATGATCAAGCAGAGCACTCGACATGAAGAGGATGTAGAAGCATTGTGCAGATGGCATGCACAAGGTGCACATAGAATATAAGAATACAGAACAAAGAAGAGATGGGGGTTGTTGTTGAGAGGGATTTAGGAGTGTAGAAGGAGGAGTGTGCAGCAGCTGAAATAGAGAGAAGAGGAATGGTTCATTGAATGGACATGGTGCATATAGCATAAAATGTAGAAGCACAGAAAGTGCAAGGCATGTGTGCAGCAAGACAGTGAGACACTAAAGGAAGGTTGAGGTGCTCTTGTAGAGAAAAATAGAAGATTAGAAATCGCAAGAAGATGAAGATAGAGAGACACTGATACAGGAGAGTAGAGCAGCATAGCAGAACAGTGATAAGCCTAGTAAGCCAATGATAAATATTGTATCACTATGATAAATTTATATATAGAAAACTTTATATTTCAGGGTGGTAGGGAGGTTCTAGGGAGGTCTATTTTCCTCAGAGGTTCAAGTGGGTTCTTGAATGCAGGGAGTTGTAGCTTCCATCTGGTTGCAGCTAGAGAAACCAGGGTGGCAGGGTGGTGCAAGGGAGAACTGTTGTTCTCTGTTATACAGGTTGGTGCCTGTGTGACTGGAAGTTGGTGCTTCCATCCAGTTGGTGATGGAACACTTAGGGATTTGGTGCTTCCTTCCAGTGGGTGCTAGAGAAACCAGGGAGTTGGTGCTTCCTTCTAGTGGGTGCTAGAGAAACCAGGGAGTTGGTGCTTCCCTCTAGTTGGTGCTAGAGAAACCAGGGAGTCGGTGCTTCCTTCTAGTGGGTGCTAGAGAATTCAGTGAGTTGGTGCTCTCAGCAATTTGCAGCTTGCAAAATAGAGGTTGTAGCCTCATTATGAGTTGGTGCTCATAAGTATGATAATGTACATAATGTAAATATTACTTATCATATAAATAAGAAGAGGTTTTTACCCTTTATGGGTTTCCTCAGGAAATATCTGTCTCTGTATATTTCATATGTGTGAATGATGTTGAATGTTCTATTGCTTACTTCCATGCATTATTGTGATTTTCATTCAGTGCTCTGCAAAGAGTTTAAAATAAGAATAATTGTTTAAGCTTGGTAACAACTGATTCAACCCCCCCCTCTCAGTTGTCAAACAATTGGTATCAGAGACGACCCCTTTTATCTAAGGGTATATCCTAGAGCTTAAACATGTCAAGCCATGAAGGAAATTCAACCAATAAGGCCCCTATGTTCAATGGAACAAACTTTACCTTCTGGAAAGTTAGAATGAGAACCTACATAATGGTTTTAGGTGCAGATGTCTGGGATGTGGTAGATACTGGTTATGTAAAGCCAGTTCTACTAGCTAATAAGGATGACAAGATAGAATTTAGGTTCAACTCTAAGGCTATGAATGTTGTCCTGAGTGGGCTTGCAGAAGCAGAATTCATAAAATTTATGCACCTAGGAACTGCCAAAGAAATGTGGGACAAACTCATTCGCTGTTATGAAGGTAGTGAGAAGGTAAAGGATGCCAAGCTTCAAACCTATAGAGTACAGTTTGAACAGTCGAAGATGAAAGAAGATGAAACTGTTGGAAAATACTTTCTGAGAGTTGAAGAACTGGTAAATGAAATGAAAGCACTTAGTGAAAAAATTGAGGAACCTTCTTTAGTTTAGAAAATTTTGAGATCTCTACCAGATAGGTTCAACCCGAAGGTCTCTGCTATAGANCTCAGTTGTCCAACAATTGGTATCAGATCCGGCCCCTTTTATCTAAGGTTAGATCCTAGAGCTTAAACATGTCAATCCATGAAGGAAATTCAACCAATAAGGCCCCTATGTTCAATGGAACAAACTTTACCTTCTGGAAAGTTAGAATGAGAACCTACATAATGACTTGATGACAGGTGAAAATGAACGCTCGCCAACTGGAGGAGTGGATCAGGTCCGGGGTTGTCTAAATAATTCAATCCGTTTGGAATGATCCACCCCGATGGGTTTAGCGGCTTCGTTGGCCGATCTAACTCCTAGGAAAATGAAAGAGAACTAAACTAAGAAAAACTAATCTAAGTGAGAAAAACAGCTACAACAAAACTATATACAATTATAAAGCATATATACAGTTTACTTACTAATATCATAAAAATCCTACTTGTTTAAATGTTCAGTTATCAACACAATTAAATCTTAATCACAAATGTGCAATATTTACAGATTACAGATTTTAAATGAAAACCTGCAAAAATCATATGTAAACTGTCCTATGACAGCAAAACTATTGTTTTTTTATTTTTTATAATTTTATGAGAAAGAAATAAAGTGGAAACTATCGAAGCTGAGCAAAAAATAATAATCTTAACTAATAAATCTGAACTAATATATCTATCTAAACTACTTAAATACCACTAATAAACTAACCTGTAATAACGCTTTCCAATTTGTCCCGTGCAAAGTATCTGATTCAGTTGTTCGATGGGAGGAAACCCACACCAGATTTACCACAAGCTTCTTGTAAACAGGAAGCAGCAGTGCTCTTTTGAATATAAATGATAGAACAAACAAGACATAAAACTACAACAATCTTATAATTTACAAATCATCACATTAAGATAAACCTGTATGCGAAGATTTGTACGAAATGATTCATTTAACGAAGAAGATAAACCTTTATTCGTTAAATCAAAACAGAGTAATTGTTGTATTAAAACTGAGATACATAAGACATGGACAGAATTTAAATCGCAACGTATTAACCTGTAATAAGTCTTGATATCTAAAGTAGTCAATGACTTAATCACCAATTAAAATGCACAAAACCTGAATGAAAGTATGATAAATTGAAAGCTAAAGCTGTTACAAAAGATCCACTTCCATTCGAGTTTGTATCATCATAAATCCATAGTCTTTCTTCTCCCAACAATGATGGGTTCATTACAAAAATTATTGAATATATAAAGGTCACGGGGTAAAACATCCCTGTGGAAATGATTAAAAGAAGTTTACAAAAATCTGGGAATAATCTCCCAAGTCTCTATTTCTTACTTAAGCTAACAACCTAAAACAAAACTACATCATAAAGCACGTCCTAAACTGCCACAACATGTCCAATTTTCCATTGAAATTCGTAAATACCTGTAGGTGGACAAGAATAGACAAGTTTAGATAATGTTTTATTGGTAAAATTGACAAAAAACTAATTTTAAGACTAGCTACAGAATCTCACGATTCTGTAGCTGGTCTAATTTGAAAACATAGTTGTTTTAAATCAATCCAAAACTAATAGAAATATATTAGACCTATTAAACAAATATTTAATTACTAATTGAAAACAAAACAAATCGTTCATGCCAGAACAAACCAAAACTTGTATGCAAATTGAAACAAACGAAATCGTGGTCAATTATCCGAACGGTGACAGGGATATATGAAAAACACTTTTTGTTACCAATTCGGAGTAGATAGAATCGTTTTGATAATTCGAAACCAATGAAATCATTTTTTGAATCAATTTCAAACAGACTATAATCGATTTAGCCAAATCTTTCAAATGAATTCAATATAGACAAAATATGTCAATCCAAAACTTAACAGAATCGTTTTAAAATCAAAACTATCATAACTATATCAAACCAATCTTCAACGCATATACAAACGACTAAGCTAATTGCGGGCATACATCATCGTTTCAGAATCAAACCAAAAGAAATGAATCGAACTAACTTAGGGCCGACACAATCGCTATGCTAATGCAAAATCGTATCAATCAAAACATAGTTGTATCCGAGTTTAGCAAACAAATATTCCATACAGATCGAATGCAATCATAATCCAAAATGAAAATAATCATCCAAAACAAAACAAAACTAAACGAAAGCAAACCCAATCGGTCATACTAATTCAAACCAACTCATAAAACAAAATCAATGTTGAATTACATACCTGGGCAGTAAGAAAATGATTTGATCATGATAACTTTGAATTGACAAAGGTCGTTGTTGCCTCAACATTTCTGAAGACAATTAAACCAGTGGTTTTTTATTTCTTCTCGTTGGCTTGTAGCATGTCGTTCTCCTTTGACAACACTATAACTCGTTCTTCTAATGATTTAATCTTAGATTGCAACAAGGGGGAATCCGTGTAGTAATGTTCAAGCCAGGAATTGCATTGGGTACACGGTGTTTGATCGGGCCTTGGCATTACAGGCGAAGGTTCTTTCAAGTTACCAGGGGTGTCACTGTGAAGCCTAATTCCCAGGAATTTAGGGTCGTTCTTGAGGCACGGAGGTAAGCTGGAAACATATTCATAGGGTTCCATAGAGCAGAGGCCATGAGAGTAAGGGTATTCCTCGACTAGGAAACATTCAATCTCAGAGTCTGAATCCTCGCTCAAGACGATAGGCTTTTGGTCAGCGTTTTGCTTGGGCTTGTTCCTAGCGCATCTGGATACCCATCGTACGTTCTTCTTTCCCTTACCGTTGACACCCATATCACCCTTCGCTTTCTTCCTCATAGGCCTCTTAGCAGACTTAGTCTTGTATATGGCACATAGGTCGGCCATGGTATCAGGTAGGTCAAGGTCGGGGAAATTCGAGGGTTTGACAGGGGGAAGAAGGGTAGGAGGTGGCACGGCCCTAGTTTCAGTAACCACAACCTTGTCCACTTGGACACACTCGGGGGTGGCGAGGCCATTCCTTGATAGGAAGGCTTTCCATGAGTCACCACTAAGGCTCAAATGGTGAACGATAAGGACTTTGATCAAGCAGTGATGGAAAAGGCTGCTATCAGCCTTCTCACACTTAAATCATTTGGACATATTGTACAGACTACGTAAGAGATAATGTGGCATATTCATAGGGTAGTCTATAAAATTCATCAATAATCGAAGATGATACATAAATACCAAGCCATAACGAAACAAACTGCTTAACAATTGCCAAAATATTGTGCCACCTGGGTTTGAGGGCAGTGACAGGCATACCTCTATCACAACTAACAATATTTCTTGATGTGAATAGGAGTGGCCACGGCACCTCGTCCACTTTGGAATTTTTAAACCACCTTTGCCCTGTAGCTGGTAGTTATGTAGATGAGCTTAGGAATTCCTCATTTAGCTCGAGCTATATGTCTCCGACCTTATCCCTGTAGCCGTTGAAGGTGAGGCGAACTATTGGGCAACCAAAAGGTTGAAACCCTCAAACTTATGGATAAAACCTAACCAGCCACTATTTTCCAAATCCTCATGAGCATTTTCGAATAGCAGGAGTGTTTGACTGCCATTAGGCTCTATGAGCACCACAGGTGCCATAGGCAAGGGCACACAGTGAGCTGGGTAAAATGGACAAGGGTTTGGACAGGTATTCACAGGACTACAAGCACAGGGATTTCCCCAAAACTAACAGAGATAACCCGGGATAGGAGGCATGCATTAATTCCCAAGTGTGCGAGGGTGGTGGAATGAAATCAACCCATGCAAAACAGTCATATCCAAATCTACAATCGACGACGCATATGGTGATTCAAAACACTATAGCAATGTGTTAAAAGCAATGCCATTCAAACAATTAATGAAAACTATGCTAAGTCGACCCAAAAATTTGCACAAGCAATAGTATTTGCATGGTTTTAAAAACCAAAATAATGATTCGAATATAGCACCAAGGATTCCATCATAAAACATACGCTTCGTATGACACCATTGAATTAAGGGTCTAATTACCATGTTAATGGTTTGTTGTGAAACCATTGAATTTGATCAAGTAATAGAACATCAAACCACCATTGAACCAAGGACTCAATCACAGTCATTAGAATATCATCACAGTCTCATAAAAATGAAATCATATTAACAACAAAAATTCCAAATGAGTAAAGGTTTTTTGGTGTCTTGCCAACTTTGTGACCATAATTGAATTGGAAATGAAATGAACACATAGACAAGAGTAACCAGCAGAATCTAGTGAGGATTTTAATGACTTCGAACCAAGGTTTTCATGCTTGCAGTCGTGAAATGAAAAAAAAAAGGCAGATGTGCAAATGTGCAAAATGATCACGTCGTTTTATTTAAAAGATTGTGATGATAATCAAGGGTTCCAAAACACTTGTGTAGGAAGCTTATAGAGATGGATAAAAATGTGAAATGGCTGCCAATAATGGCGACACACTGGTAGAAGCAGTTATCTTTGTCAAAAGAACAAATTCAGATTCTGATAATGAGAAAAATTCTAACTCAAAAACAACAACCAGAAAATTGTTTAAACATCATCGTTAATCAAATATTCCAGCAGTGCTTAAAGGATGAAAACTGATAACAGTCTTAAGACAAGTGAGCCACGATATTAAAGATAAAATCTCCAATACTGTTGACAGAGCCACTGCTGCCAGCAGGCGTCCATAGCCTCACCAGGGTTGCCATTTAACCCACTCTGATATCCGTATCCTGCCAAGAAGTTCCAGATCGGAATAAATGATAGTTTAAGGTCAAGAGATTTCATACTTACAAATTTTCATATACCCGACATTGCTTCGCTACCAGTGGGCTTGTTCAGTACCCTAGCGAAGTTGTTTTGGCACCATGCATGCATTTACCCGCTTCCATCAGACCTGTTCAGCATCCTGGCGGGTTTACAAGCACTTCCCACAGCTCTTTTAATGATATATATATATATATATTTAAAGATATATAATTGAGCGGGGTGACGCTGAAAATTATTTTATTTTGACATATTTTTTACAGACCTCAATAGAATTTTTTAGAACTGTCCTTCATTAAGATCCAGAGATGGTTTATTTACAGAACCAACCTTCTAAAACAGGGAAACATCTTCTGAGTCATTCCCTTAAGGAACAGAGACAGCGTAAGAAGATAATAGATGATCATGACAGGCTTTACTCACAGATCGAAATCAGTTAACTTCTTTCAAACAACAATCTTTTCTCAACACAGATGTAAGTATATAATTGATGTTTACACAATTTTTCAGCAGTCATTTATGTGAAAGAATTTTATGTTATCTTCGTCTGAATAGTTCAAAATGCAGGTATGTGTATTTCCAAAAATAAAAATTGATAAGTACAAGGGGAAAAATCAAAAGCCAAAACAATAAAAGGAAAACCAACAAAAGAAAAAAATTTACACAGTATACAAAGGGTGGTCATCAAGCGAAATATCTTTTCATAGCTTGGCTATTCACCGGATAGGTGTCAGGATCTCCCTCTAGATTCTGTAATCAGAAAGAGCTGGGACCCAATTTCTTAGCAATTAAAAACGGTCCAAGCCATAAGTTCTGAAATTTTGTGTGCTCTCCCTTTCCCTCATGTGGTTTGTCCCATTTTAATACAAGACCACCTACTTCGAAGTTCCTATCAGAGGCAGAGTTGGCATCAAACCATCTTTTTACCACTAGTTGATGCTGATCTAACTTATGTTTAGCTTGAGCTCTTACCTCTTCTAGTTTCATTAAAGCGTTAATTCGGTTTTCCAAAGGGGGACAGTCTTCTTCTTGTATTTTCAGTGATAGTTGTAGTGAGGGAAGAATAATGTGTCGTGGAAGAATTGCTTCTCTGCCATAATGAGAAAAAAGGGAGAGTTGCCTACAGCAGTCTTTGGTGTTACCCTATCGTCCCAGATTGCGTTTAACAGTGCATTATGCCAATTTTTGTGATTCTCGGATACCGTTCTCTTGATGATTTTAATCAGATTCTTATTTATTGATTCTACCAATCCATTTCCCTGGGGTTAGTAGCTGGCAGAATACTTCAATTTAATTCCTTTTCTAGAGCGAATTCGCTCATCTGAAGAGACAAAAAATAAGAAGCGTTATCGAATACTAAACAGTCAGGGATACCAAAATGAGTAATAATATTTGAATTTAAAAAGGAAATTACCTGATTGGTATTGACAGTTCTTAATGCGGCGGCTTCAGACCACCTAGTGAAGTAATTTGTGGTTGTTATGATAAAATTATGCTGCTGTGAGGACAGCGGATTGATTGGACCTATAATATCAAGGCCCCACTGCTGAAAAGGGGAATCTACTGAAACTGGTTGCAAAGGAAAGGCTGGTTTCTGTATGTGCCCTGATGCTTTTTGACAAATAATACACTTACGGCACAAGGCATGGGCGTCTCTAAAAATCATGGGCCAGTAATAACTAGCTCTCAAAATTTTATGGGCAGTGGTGTCACCACCAAAATTCCCACCAGCTTCTCCTACATGCAATTCTAGTAAGACTTTTTCTGCTTCATCTTTTTCAAGACAGCGCATTAGTACTCCATCAAAATTTTGACGAAACAGAATACCATTAATCAAATGAAAGGAGGAAGATTTTATTCTTAACGCTCTTCTCTTAGTGGGATCCAGGTGACGGGGGGCTGACCCATGTTCAAGATAGAATTTTATATCATCATACCAGGGACTCACAGAGTTTTGTGCACATCAGATTGCATTTTGATTGTGTTGTCCTAGGTTTGACCTATCGTTTTCTTCCTGATGTCCTACTGTTGAATCAGCAACTAACTTGCATAACCCTTGGCCTCTCACTATCTGAGTTGGGGTAATTTCTATGTTGTACTCCTGTAAGGAGGTAACCTAGTTCGCCCTCTTTTCGCCTAATTCTTTTTGCACTGACAGATTCCTGACAGCTGGGTAAGGGACGATAACTTTGGTCCTGGATTTCAAAATATAAGATCGGAAGTGCTTGACTGCTTTGAAAACAGCGTAGGCTTGTTGATCTACCACTGGGTAATTAAGTTCCGTGCCTTTGAAAGAAAATCTCATGAAGGCAATGGGTACTTCATTGTTTTCAGGGTTCTTTTAAGTTAGGACGACAGCGTAGGAACGGTCAGAAGCAAATGTGTAGAGCGTGAAGTCTTGCGAAAAGTCTGGGCTCATGAGAGAAGGAGCATCTATTATAGCCTTTTTTATTGAATTAAAAGCTTGGTTTTCTAAGGGTCCCCAATGATATTGTGCGTCTTTCTAAATTAAATTCTGTAAAGGTCTGACCATTTGGGAGAAACTGGGGACGAATCTCCTGACAAAGTTTATCTGGCCTAATAAAGACTGCATAGACTTTTTGGACGAGGGAGGGGGAAGTTTTGAGATGAATTGAGTCCTTTCAAGGTCGATAATCATCACTTTGCTTGACATGATGAATCCTAGGATTTTACCTTGTTCTACTGTGAAGATAGATTTTTTAGGATTTAAGGAAATGTCGTATTTACGACATCGTTGTAGAACGGCTCTTAAATGAGCTAGATGATCAGTTTTGTTTTTGGAAAATATAGTAACATCGTCTAAGTAAACTACAATAGATTGGTTGATTAAGCCTCAGAAAGCGATGTCCATCGCTCTCTAGAAAGTGGCACCAGCATTAATCAGTCCAAAGGACATTTTCCTGTAAGCATAGGTGCCCCATGGAGTGTGGAAGGTAGTTTTAAGTTGGTCTGGAGGAGACATCAGGACTTGGTTGTACCCTGAAAAACCATCCAATAAGGGTAGTCTCTCAGAACTAGATACCCGTTGAAGGATCTATTCCATGGGTGGGATAGGGTAGTTGTCTTTATCAGACGCTCTATTAAGGTTTCAGAAATCGAAGCATAGTCGGATTTCCCCATTTTTTTTCCGGACAGGGAAGAGGTTAGAAACCCATTGTGTGTGCCTAACTGGGAAAATTATCTTAGCATTTAGGAGTTTATTCAATTCTTTTTTAACGGTCGGTTCGAGTTTAGGGTGCATTTTTCTTAACTTTTGTTGAAAGGGTAAGGTTTGGGGTTTCATAGGGATGACGTGTTGCATGATATTAGGATCGAAATTTTTAAGGTCGTCATACATCCATGCAAAAACATCTTTAAATTCTTTAAACAATTTAATAAATGCGGTTTTTTCTTGTTCAGAACACCCCACCCCTAAATTAATGCACTGTGGATTGTCATTAGTTTCTAAGTTTACTTTTTCATATGATAACGAGGAACTATTGGTTTTACAGTTGACCGTTTTTTTGAATTTATCTTGAAGATCGTAAAATTTCTCTAATCTAACTACAGATTTAGGGATCGAATTTACCATGTCCGATGAATATTCAGGAGTTCTCGGATCTGGTATTACCGTGAAATCGCACAAATTGTCGTCATGAGTGCATTCGTCAATCATTGTGCCTTGGAAAGTTTCCTCCATATGCAGGAAGCTAATGATATGTTGATCGTCGTTGAAGACTCTCCAATTCGTAATGTTGTCGGGAACGGAGGGTCTGAACAATAGTTCGACGGAGAATGCATTTGGGGACAAGCCTTCTGCAGGAAAGAGTTTGGAAGCTACGTTAGCTAATAGATCAGCTTCAGAGTTATTCAATCTAGGAATAGAATTTATATTGAAAGCAGAAAACTTATTCATTAAATTTCATACCTCGGATTGGTAGCTTTTAATATGCGGAGATAGACAATGGATAGAATCTCTTACCTATCTAACCACGATTTCAGAATCGCCAAAGACAGCTAAATTTTGAATGTTCATATCTAAAGCTTTTCTGAGACCCTGCAGTAAGGCCTCATATTATGATGTGTTATTAGTACATTCAAATTCTAGCCTACATGCAATCAGGGTTTTGTTACCTGCCGGATCAATAATAACGCAGCCTGCACCAACTCCTTCTTTGGACTTTGACCCGTCAAAATAAAGAGACCAAATTTTATTTTTATCGGGTGCATGAGACCATTGTGTAGAAGCTGCTGGCTGCACATATGCTACAATCTCGGACTGTTGTTTTGGGTTGGTGATAGCTGAAGTCTCGGTGATGAAATTGCCAAAAAAGGTATCCATCCCTTGTATTTTGGGGGAATCAGCAGAAGGTGTAAATGGTTCGTTGGGATCATTCAAATCTGTGACTGTGAACTTAAGGTAGCGTTCACGATTGACCTTGATTTTGTTGGGCTTGCCGTTTTCTGGAAGCCACAAGTGAGACCAATCTGTCGCAAAATAGTCGTGTATCTGTTCTGACCAGTCCCTACTTAAAAACAGACCATACACTTCTAGAATATCCACAACAATAATATCAATTACTTGATGAACTTTGGGGTTAGACGATAATATTATAAGCACATTCCTTAATTCGCCTATGACTTTGACACTAGTTCGATCAAGCTGTATGATTTTTAAAGTGGATGGTTCAACTTCAGAATTAACCTTCTGACATACAGACCATGCCATCACATTGGATGATGCTCCTGAGTCTACCATACAATTGTGCACATTTCTATTAAAGATTTCGAAAGTTAACAAAAATGGAGGTACATTTCTGTGAGTACTAATGGTGGAAGCTTGCGGCTTTTTACTCGCAGTTTCTAAAGCTAATTTATCTACATTTGTTACATTATTTACAGGAAGGCTTCCTTTATTGTGAGGATCAGGATTATTCTTAGGGGAAGTATTCTGAGGAACTTTGTTCTGCACAACCTTGTTACTGTTTGAATTACCATTTTTGTTATTCTCTGAGATATTCTGTAACATTTTTTGTAGCAAAAACGGAAATTTTAATAACTCATAAACATAAATGTTTTCCCTTAACTTTTTTAGATCTTCAACTAAACCATAATCTAAGTTGGGGTTTACATGACTCTGTTTAGTCTCAGTTGGTTTAGATTTCTTTGGGGGCAAATTCGTAGTATTTTCGGAAGAAGGTTTGTTTGCAGTATTACTCCTAGTATTGTATTTATGAACTGTCTCGAAGTTAGCTTGAAAAATGATATTCGAGAAGTGTCCAAAAATTTTCGGAGAAGATTATTATTCTTCAACTGACTGTTGTTCAACTACCTCCTCAGGAATCTCAGGGCATCAAGTTATCCTGGGCTTCTAGAATTGTTTGAAGGGCGAATTGCAGACTTTCTAGATTTAATCCCTCGGTACTTGGATTAGGTCGGCTGGAGGGAAAAGGCTTCCTGAACGGGGGTTTGTAAGGCCCTTTGCTCGAAGAAGCTTCTTCGGTGGTCCTTTTAAAATCTATAACTTGGTTTGCCAGTTTTTGAACAACTTTAGTTAGGTTTTCTAAATCCAAGATTTCAGGTTGTGTTTTATTTTGAGAAGGTCTAGGGAGGATTTCGATCTTCTTTTTGGAAGATGAACTAGTTTCTATTTCGTTGCTAGTAGTGTCATTTAAACTAAGGATGTATTTTTCAATCTGGCTGGCCTCTTCGAAGGCCTCTAACAACGTGGCTTTCTTAGATCGTTTTACCCAAATGGCTATACTTTGATGCAAGGCTTTAGTATAGTATACTATGATAAGATTCTCAGCAGACATCGAATATGTAGGGATTCGGTTTTTTAATGTTAAGAATATTTGGTTAAACTCTTTGATTTTCTCTTTTGGGTTCATTCTTAAGCTAGAAATCTCCATAACTAGAACTTCTGGAGACTTGTCGTCTCCAAACTTCTCAAGAAAGCAAGATTCGAACTTCTCCCAAGACACGATGGTATGGGGTTGCTGGGAAAAGTACCAAGTAGAGGCATTGCCCTCGAAAGTATAGGGGAACAATCTACAAACTACATCTTCATGCTCGACATTATGGAGTCTAATGGCTAACATAAACTTTTTAAAGTGGTCTTCGACAATATGTTTAGAGTTAGGGTCAAACTTGGGAAGCTACTTCTCTAGATGTTTGGGTAAAGGATGTTGAGGCCCAAGTACGGCTACTGCATCCTGGTCGAGCCAAGGTCTAGAAGGATTGTTCTGGTTGGCCATTGGTGTAGGCGGTGTGGAGGACTGAGAAGGGGAACTGCCTTCGTCGGAAGAGTCTTCTCCAGAAGAAGAAGGAGATGATGGAGGTGGTGAGGGTGGTATTCCAGATCCCCCTGCAGCAGGATTGAGGATTGGATCTGTAGGATTTAAAGTGAGGTTAGTGCCTCCATGTCGTTCTCTGATATCAGAGAAGTCTAAAGGTTGGTCCAAAGTTCGGTTTGGTTTCCTTAAACGGGTGAAGGCACTATGTGTTCTTAAGAGAGATTGGCGGACAATCTCTTGTACATCACCACCTGTAGGATTTGGGGTTATTGGTTCAACTATGATCCGTAGATCATCGTTTGATGTGGTTGTTGTTTGAGGGACGATGTTGTCGTTTGAATGACTTCTTGTCACTATAGGTGAGCGGTTGGGTGGTGGAGGATTCTTACGACCCCCTCGTGCCATTGATAATTTTCAGGCCCTCCTTCTAGCGCCATTTGTTGATGGGAAAAAATGAACGCTCGCCAACTGGAGGAGTGGATCCGGTCTAGGCTTGTCTAAATAACCCAATCCATTTGTAATGATCCACCCCGACGGTTTTAGTGGCTTTGTTGGTCGATCTAAGTCCTAGGAAAACGAAAGAAAACTAAACTAAGAAAAACTAATCTAAGTGAGAAAAGTAGCTACAACAAAACTATATACAATTCTAAAGCATATATATAGTTTACTTACTAATATCATAAAAATCCTACTTGTTTAAATGTTTAGTTATCAACACAATTAAATCTTAATCACAAATGTGCAATATTTACAGATTACAGATTTTAAATGAAAACCTGCAAAAATCATATGTAAACTGTCCTATGACAACAAAACTATTGTTTTTTGATTTTTTATAATTTTATGAGAAAGAAATAAAGTGGAAACTATCTAAGCTGAGCAAAAAATAACAATCTTAACTAATAAATCTGAACTAATATATCTATCTAAACTACTTAAATAACACTAATAAACTAACCTGTAATAATGCTTTCCAATTTGTCTCGTGAAAAGTATCTGATTTAGTTGTTCTATGGGAGGAAACCTGCACCAGATTTATCACAAGCTTCTTGTAAACAAGAAGCAGTAGTGCTCTTTTGAATATAAATGACAGAACAAACAAGACATAAAACTACAGCAATCTTATAATTTACAAATCATCACATTAAGATAAACCTGTATGCGAATATTTGTATGAAATGATTCATTTAACGAAGAAGATAAACCTTTATTCGTTAAATCGAAACAGAGTAATTGTTGTATTAAAACTGAGATACATAAGACATGGACAGAATTTAAATCGCAACGTATTAACCTGTAATAAGTCTAGATATCTAAAGTAGTCAATGACTTAATCACAAATTAAAATGCACAAAACCTGAACGAAAGTATGATAAATTGAAAGCTAAAGTTGTTACAAAAGATCCACTTCCATTTGAGTTTGTATTATCATAAATCCATAGTCTTTCTTCTCCCAACAGTGATGGGTTCATTAAAAAAATTATTGAATATATAAAGGTCATAGGGTAAAACATCCCTGTGGAAATTATCAAAAGCAGTTTACAAAAATCTGGGAATAATCTCCCAAGTATCTCTTTCTTACTTAAGCTAACAACCTAAAACAAAACTACATCATAAAAGCACGTCCTAAACTGCCACAACATGTCCAATTTGCCATTGAAATTCGTAAGTACCTGTAGGTGGACAAGAATAGACAAGTTTAGATAATGTTTTATTGGTAAAATTGACAAAAATCTAATTTTAAGACTAGCTACAGAATCTCACAATTCTGTAGCTAGTCTAATTTGAAAACAGAACCATTTTAAATCAATCCAAAACTAATAGAAATATATTGGACCTATTAAACAAATATTTAATTACTAATTGAAAACAAAACAAATCATTCATGCCAGAACAAACCAAAACTTGTATGCAAATTGAAACAAACGAAATCATGGTCAATTATCTGAACGGTGACAGGGATATATGAAAAGCACTTTTTGTTACCAATTCAGAGCAGACAGAATCGTTTTGATAATTCGAAACCAATGAAATCATTTTTTGAATCAATTTCAAACAGACTATAATCGATTTAGCCAAATCTTTCATACGAATTCAATATAGACAAAATATGTCGATCCAAAACTTAACAGAATCGTTTTAAAATCAAAACTATCAGAACTATATCAAACCAATCTTCAATGCATATACAAACAACTAAGCTAATTGCGGGCATACAACATCGTTTCAAAATCATACCAAAAGAAATGAATCGAACTAACTTAGGGCCCACACAATCGCTATGCTAATGCAAAATTGTATCAATCAAAACATAGATGTGTCTGAGTTTAGCAAACAAATCTTCTGTACTGATCGAATGCAATCATAATCCAAAAGGAAAATAATAATCCAAAACAAAACTAAACTAAACGAAAGCAAACCCAATCGGTCATACTAATTCAAACCAACTCATAAAACAAAATCGATGTTGAATTACATACCTGGGCAGTAAGAAAATGATTCGATCATGATAACTTTGAATTGACAAAGGCCGTTGTTGCCTCGACATTTCTGAAGACAATTGAACCGGTGGTTTTTTGTTTCTTCTCGTTGGCTTGTAGTCTGTCGTTCTCCTTTGACAACACTATAACTCGTTCTTCTAATGATTTAATCTTATATTGCAACAAGGGGACATCCGTGTAGTAAAGTTCAAGCCAAGAATTGCATTGGGTACACGGTGATTGATCGGGCCTTGGCATTACAGGTGAAGGTTCTTTCAAGTTACCAGGGGTGTCACTGTGAAGCCTAATTCCTAGGAATTTAGGGTCGTTCTTGAGGCACGGAGGTGAGTTGGAAACATATTCATAGGGTTCCATAGAGTAGAGGCCATGAGAGTAAAGGTATTCCTCGGCTAGGAAACATTCAATCTAAGAGTCTGAATCCTCTCTCAAGACGATAAGATTTTGGTCAGCGTTTTTCTTGGGCTTGTTCCTAGCGCATATGGATACCCATCGTGCATTCTTATTTCCCTTGCTGTTGACACCAGTATCACCCTTGGCTTTCTTCCTCACAGGCCTCTTAGTGGACTTAGTATTGTCTTTGGCACACAGGTCGACCATGGTATCGGGTAGGTCAAGGTCGGGGCAATTCAAGGGTTTGACAAGGGGAAGAAGGGTAGGAGGTGGCACGGCCAGAGTTTCAGTAACCACAACCTTGTCCACTTGGACACACTCGGGGGTGGTGAGGCCATTCCTTGATAGGAAGTCTTTCCACGAGTCACCACTAAGGCTCAAATGGTGAACGATAAGGACTTTGATCAAGCAGTGATGGAAAAGGCTGCTATCAGCCTTCTCACGCTAAAATCGTTTGGACATATTGTACAGACTACGTAAGAGATAATGTGGCATAGTCATAGGGTAGTCTATAAAATTCATCAATAACCGAAGATGATACAGAAATACCAAGCCATAACAACCTTCACAGGTCACAAACTACTGAACAATTGCCAAAATATCGTGCCACCTGGGTTTGAGGGCAGTGACAGGAATACCTCTATCACAACTAACAATCTTTCTTGATGTGAATAGGAGCGACCACAGCACCTCATCCACTTTGGAATTTTTAAACCACCTTTTCCCTGTAGCTGGTAGTCCTGTAGCTGATCTTAGGAATTCCTCATTTAGCTCGAGTTGTATGTCTCCGACCTTAGCCCTGTAGCCGTCGAAGGTGAGGGTGAACTGTTGGGCAACCGAAAGGTTGAAACCCTCAAACTTATGGATGAAACCTAACCAGCCACTATTTTCCAAATCCTCACGAGGATTGTCGAATAACAAGAGTGTTTGACTGCCATTAGGCTCTATGCGCACCACAGGTACCATAGGCAAGGGCACACAGTGAGCCAGGTAAAACAGACAAGGGTTTGGACAGGGTATTCATAGGACCACAAGCACAGGGATTTCCCCAAAACTAACAGAGGTAACCCAGGATAGGAGATAGGCATTAATGCCCAAGTGTGCGAGGGTGGTGGAATGAAATCAACCCATGCAAAACAGTCATATCCAAATGTACAATCGACGACGCATATGGTGATTCGGAACACTATAGCAATGTGTTAAAAGCAATGTCATTCAAACAATTAATGAAAACTATGGTAAGTCGACCCAAAAATTTGCACAAGCAATAGTATTTGCATGGTTTTAAAAACCAAAACAATGATTTGAATATAGTACCAAGGATTCCATCATAAAACGTATTCTTCGTATGAAAATAATGAATTAAGGGTCTAATTACCATGTTAATGGGTTGTTGTGAAACCATTGAATTCGATCAAGTAATAGAACATCAAACCACCATTGAACCAAGGACTCAATCACAGTCATTAGAATATCATCACAGTCTCATAAAAATGAAATCATATTAACAACAAAAATTCCAAATGAGTAAAGGTTTTTTGGTGTCTTGCCAACTGTGTGACCATAATTGAATTGGAAATGCAATGAACACATAGACAAGAGTAACCATCATAATCCAGTGACGATTTTAATGACTTTGAACCAAGGTTTTCACGCTTGCACTCATGAAAACGAAAACAGAAGGAAGATGTGCGAATGTGCAAAATGATCACGTTGTTTTATTTAAAAGATTGTGATGATAATCAAGGGTTCCAAAACACTTGTGTAGGCAGCTTATAGAGATGGTTAAAAATGCGAAATGGTTGCCAACATGACTTTAGGTGCATATGTCTAGGATGTGCTAGATACTGGTTATGTAAAGCCAGTTGTACTAGATAATAAGGATGACAAGCTATAATTTAGCTTCAACACTAAGGCTATGAATGCTATCTTGAGTGGGCTTGCAGAAGCAGAATTCGTAAAAGTTATGCACCTACGAACTGCCAAAGAAATGTGGGAAAAACTCATTATCAATTATGAAGGTAATGAGAAGGTAAAGGACACCAAGATTCAAACCTACAGAGTACAGTTTGAATAGTTGAAGATGAAAGAAGACGAAACTATTGGAAAATACTTTCTGAGAGTTGAAGAATTGGTAAATGCAATGAAAGCACTTGGTGAAAAAATTGAGGAACCTTCTTTAGTTCAGAAAATTTTGAGATATCTACCAGATAGTTTCAACCCGAAGGTCTCTGCTATAGAAGAACATAATGATCTAAAAACCTTGGAGTTTGATCAACTTCTAGGAACATTGACTGCATATGAAATAAGAATAGTTAAAGATAAACCCATCTCTAGAGAAGCATCATTTAAGGCAAACAAGAATGAGGATTCTGAGGCGATGAAATTGAAGCAAAATTTGTGAAGAGACTGGAGAAGGGATCAGGAAAATACAAAGGTAAACTGCCTTTCAAATGTTTCAACTGTGGCAAGATAGGTCATTTTGCAAATAAATGTCCTCACAAAAGAAATGATTAGACAAGTGATGATGAGGAGAAGCACAAACACAGAAATTTCTTTAAAGAGAATAATTTTAAGAAGAAAAGTCTGTGTGTAAACAATGATGATGATCCTTCAAATGATGAAGACAATGAATCCTCTATTGAAGATAAACTAAATAACTTCATACTTATGGCCAAAGAGGACTATGATAATAAAAGCACAGGAAGCGAGGCTAATAAAGAAGAAGTTGTGGTTGATATGGAAGGAGAACTGATCAGTGCACTGGAAGAGATTGACAGACTTAGAATTAAGAACAGAAAGTAAAAACAATTGCTGATATAGTTCGAGAAAGATAGTAAACATCCTAATGAAGACTTTGCCTTGCTAAAACTGGAATTAGAAGAGGAAAAGAAAATTGGGGACATTCTAAAACAACAGTTATCAAAAAAGAAGGTAAGATGTAAAGCTCTGGAAGAAGAAGTAGTGAAAACTAGAAAAGAGTTGGAGAGGTTTCAAGCCTTGTATCATCAGAATCTGTCAAGTATCAAATCCTCAGAAGGATTAGCCACCATTCTGAATCAGCAAAGGAATCCAAAGCTGAAAACTGGTTTGGGTTATGAAGAGGGATCAAGTAGTGGTCAGCCAAGAAACAAAGAACCTATCAAGTTTGCCAAAACCTCAAACATTGACAACAGTCACTCTGTAGAAAAAAAGAAAGAAAATTAGCCACCAATAAGGAATGAAAGAAAAAGTACCAGAACCGAATCTGTAGATCAAATAAATTATCGGCATGAAAGAAATCAACCTCCTCAAAGAAGACAGACTTTTCCCAGGTACCAACATTTTTTCTATGGGTATTGTTTCTTTTGTTATAACTTTGGTCATAAAGTTGTAAAATGTTCTTTAAAATTAAATTATGAGCAATCAAGACATTCAAGGTATAGATATCTTCCACAACAAAGAATGAGACAGCCAAGTAACAAACCACCATAGACTGCAAATCACTTGATGGATGGGAAAAGGACACAAGTTAAGCATAAAAATCATTATGATCCTTTATTCGATGAACCAGAATGTTACATCTGTCATAACTATGGACATAAATCTATTGGCTGTCGCTTAAGGAACTATGAACCAGATTTTAATTCCCCTACTGAAAATGTCAAGGTTTGGAAGAAGAAAGAAAGTGACAAGTGTGGGTTAGTGTTGTCAGCTCAAAGACAAACGAACCCTTGGTATATAGACAGTGGATGCTCCAAACATATGATGGGAGACAAAGGTAAGTTTCTATCTCTAAGTGAAATCAAATTAGGAAATGTAACCTTTGGAAATGATGCTCCAGGTAAAATAAAGGGTAAAGGGATGGTGAGTTTAAGTAATGGAAAAGGAAAATCCCAAGATGTTCTTCTTGTATATGGGTTGTAACATAATCTACTCAGTGTAAGTCAAATGAGTGAAAAAGGATGTGAAGTGATGTTCATGTCCAAGGACTACAAGATAAAGTCTGTAAACTCAGGACAAGTGGTGGCCCAAGGCATAAGGATAGAAAATATTGTATATGTGTTGAAAGAAGATAGAGAAGAGTGTCATCTAAGAAAACATGATGAAAGCTAGTTATGGCATAGGAGACTTAGATATCTAAACTTTAACCACTTAATCAAGCTCAAAAATCTTGAGGCAGTAAAAGATATTCCGAGAATATCAAAGCCCCAAGATTCTATGTGTAAACCCTGCCAAGTAGGAAAGCTAACCAGGACACAGTTTAAGTCCAAGAGCTCTACTTCAACAGAGAAACCACTCCAACTAGTTCATATGGATTTATGTCGACCATCAAGACAAGAAGGCACAGGGAAAGAAAACTACTTCATGTTGATTATTGATGATTACTCCATAATTACTTGGGTTGATTTTCTCAAAGAAAAAGATGAAGCATATGAGAAGTTTAAAAAATTTAAGGCTTTAACTGAGAATCAAACAGGCAAGAGGTTAAAGGCAGTAAGATCAGATAGAGGAGGAGAATTTATGTCAAGTGATTTCAAGGAATTCTGTGATAAGCATGGGATCAGGAGAGAATACACAATCCCAA
>SNQJ01S0000778.1:709906-740480 GCA_010110895.2 Picea sitchensis | reverse complement strand
TGGGAGTAAATGTTACATAAAGAATAATGATGAGAACCTTGGAAAATATGATGACAGGGCTGATGAAGGTATCTTCTTAGGGTATTCTACAAACATTGAAGGATACAGATGTTATAATAAGAGGCTGCATAAAATGGTTGATTGTATTGACGTAAAAGTTGATGAAGGAATCCCAGCAAGAGAGGTGTAAAAAAATAAGTCTTCTATAGAGGACATAGATAAAGTTGAAGATGAACAAGTCCAAGAATCAGAAAACAAAGACTCTGAATCAGATGAAGACATAGATACTCAGACAAACTCAAATCAGCAGACAACTTCAAACTCCTCCTCCAGAATCGCTCAAAAGAATCATCCTGCAAGTCAGATAATTAGTGAAAAAGACAAAGGTGTGCAAACCAGGAGAAAGATAATCAAAAACATTGAACAATCACATATAGATTTCATATCCATGATGGAACCCAAGAATTTTAATGAAGCTAGCAAAGATGACCATTGGGTTAAAGCAATGAATGATGAACTTGATCAGATTGAGAAAAACAATACGTGGGAAATGGTTCATAGACCTGAAGGTAAAAATATCATTGGCTCCAAATGGATCTTTAAGAATAATTTGAATGAGCAGGGACAAGTTATCAGAAACAAAGCAAGATTGGTCTGTAAAATCTATGCTTAATTAGAAGGACTAGATTTTGATGAAACATTTGTGCCCGTAGCAAGATTAGAAGCTATCAAAATATTTCTTGCCTATGCTTGTCATAAAAGGTTTAAAGTTTATCAAATGGATGTCAAGTCAGCTTTTCTAAATGGAGATTTAAATGAAGAAGTCTATATGGAACAACCAGAAGGTTTCAAATTGTCTGATAACCCTGACTTAGTATGCAAGCTGAAGAAATATTTATATGGGTTAAAACAAGCCCCTCGTGCCTGGTATCACAGACTAGATACGTATCTCAAAGACAAAGGGTTCAATAGAGGAACAATTGACAATAATCTATATATCAAAATAGAGGATAATGATTTGCTCATCGTGTTGGTCTATGTAGATGACATCATCTTCGGATGTAATAAGGATTAATTGGTACAATGGTTTGCTTCTGCCATGGAGACTGAGTTTGAAATGTCTATGATAGGTGAACTGTCATTTTTTCTTGGTCTTCACATTACTCAGAGGTCTGAAGGGATGTTCATTTCTCTAGAAAAATATCTAAGAGAAATGTTGAAAAGGTTTCAAATGGAAGATTCTAAACATGTGAGCACACCTATGGTTACTGGATGAAAATTAAGCAAGGATGATGAGTCACCTGATGTTGATCAAAGTTCATATAGTTCAATGATAGGAAGCCTCCTGTACATCATAGCATCTCACCCAGACATAATGCATGTTGTTGGAATGGTAGGAAGATATCAGTCTGCACCTAAACAGAGTCATTTGCTAGCTATCAAAAGAATATTCAGATATTTCAAAGAAACAATGAACTATGGCCTATGGTATCCTAAGAATCAAAACTTTCAATTATTAGTCTACTCAGATGTTGATTGGGCTAACTGCATGGATGAAAGGAAAATCACGACTGGAGGTGCGTTCTTCTTAGGAGATTCTCTAGTAGCATGGTTGAGTAAAAATCAAGGTTTCATTTCTTTATCAACTACAGAGGTAGAGTACATTGCATTTGCTACCTGTTGCACTTAGGTATTATGGATGATTCAGACACTTGCAGACTTGGAGGTAAAATATGTTGCACTGATCCTAATTCATTGTGATAACACTAGTGCCATTAGTGTGTCCAAGAATATTGTATTCCACTCCAAGACCAAGCATATTCCCATAAAATACCATTTTCTGAGAGAGCAAGTCACCAATCAGATTGTTCAGGTCCATTACATTCCAACCACAGAATAAATTGCTGACATCTTTACTAAACCCCTAGCCAAGACACCATTTGAATATCTCTGACAGAAGTTGGGTGTCATCCCATCTCACACCTAAGAGAGTCCATCCTGTTAGGGGGAGTTTTGTATTGATTGAATATCTGATACCTCCTAAAAATACTGCAACAGCTCAGGGGGAGCATGTTTTCCTTGAAATTGATGTCAAAGGGAGAGAAAAGGAGTGGTCCGGACCGGATGCTACAGTTGGAGGTCCAAACAGATTAGCGCAATCGTTCAGGATTGCCATCAATGCCAAAGGGGGAGATTGTTGGCATATTTACAGACAAGTGTGCTTGTCATTGATGGCAAGATCAGAGTATGCATCGATGGCAAAATAGGGAAAATGTAAGCTCAGGAGGATTAGCACAGAGTCACACAAGGTGCATAGGTGTGCACCAGGGATGAGGTTAACTCATTGCCAAATCTCAAGAGAGATAGCGTACGTAGGATCTTAGATGGATCAAAGTTCGAGGACTTTGACACTTAGAAATTATTCCAATTTAGGAGGATGTGTAAGCCCAAGAGAAGAAGTGACAGTGATCTTTGGATACCATTGAGAATTCTCGATGAACGTCAAATCTGAGCCCGAGGTCCGACCAGCATTGGATCCAGGAGAACCTGCATGTTCTTTAAAGAGCAAGGTGAAGTGGGGTTATGAAATCCTAAAGGCAGGAGGATAGTTTCGGATACTGGGAGTTGGAAGAGTTGAGACTCTTCATCATCAGGAGTCCTGGAATCGTGAAGTATGAAACACTGAAATCCCGAAAGCAGGAGGACAGTTTTAGATACTATGAGTTGGAAGAGTCGGGACTCTTCATCATCAAGAGTCCCGGAATCACAAAATGTGAAACCCTCAAAACCCAAAACAGACACATCAACCGGAGTTTCAGATACTGGGAGTTGGAGGAGACAAGAGTCGAGACTCTTCATCACAGGAGTCCCAAAGTCGTGAAATATGAAATGTCGAAACACCTTTTTGTGTAGATTTCGGATACCGGGAGATGGAGTGTCAAAACACTTCATCACAAGGAATGTTGGAATGCCAAAATGCCAAAATGTGAAAAACACCTTTTGGTGTTGGTTTCGGATACTGGGAGTTGGAGTGTTGAAACACTTTTCAACAGGAATGCAAAAATGATGAAACGCCGAAATGAATTTTCGAATAAGGCTATGGTCACCACCGGTGGTCACATCGTCAAAGAGCTATAGAGAAGAGCTCGAAGATACAAGCTCCATTTCGGAGTTTGGGACATGGAGAGTCGAGACGACTCATCACAAAATCCCCGAAACGTGAAATGCGAAATACATGTTTAGAATTGGCCCTTGGTCATAACCCATGGTCACATCGATGAAGGCTCAAGGGAGGAGGTAGCATGAAGCTAATATCCATTTCAGAGATCACGACTTGGAGAGTCGAGATGCCTCACCACAAGGATGCTGAAAATTTGAATGCCGGAATGTCGAAACGTCGAAAGGTCGAATTGCAAAATGGAGAAATAAGCAAGAGACCCATCATTTATGATCCAATGGTGCATGTTAATTAGAAATATGATCGAAGGGCTACTGTTTCTCTTCACAGTTAATCGATCAGTGGCGATTTAGTTGTTGATACAGTTTTTGGAGGTTCACAGTGTAACTGCTAGAAACGACTAATTGTTTCTACCAGAGGACTGGAAGAGACTTCAAGGTGATCGCCAAAGAAGATGAACAATCTCAAGGCATCTACCAGTGTAATGAAGACTGTTCAAGAGGCAATTGATAGATGGAAGAGCATTGAATCCTTTAACTGCAATAGAGAGGATGAGATCAACTGTGACAGAGAAGATGAAGAGTCTCAATTGGTAGAAAAGCTAAGGAATCTCAGCATAACCCCCAGTGATGAGGGACACATGGGTTTAATAGCCAAAGAAGATGAAGAGTTGAAATGATGATTAGGTAGAACACTCGACATGAAGAGGATGCAGAAGCATTGCACAAATGGCATGCATAAGGTGCACAGAGACTATAAG
Source organism: Picea sitchensis (assembly GCA_010110895.2). Taxonomy (NCBI): domain Eukaryota; kingdom Viridiplantae; phylum Streptophyta; class Pinopsida; order Pinales; family Pinaceae; genus Picea; species Picea sitchensis. The sequence goes on along the minus strand of SNQJ01S0000778.1, from coordinate 736,542 downwards.
AATGTAGAACAAATAAGAGATGGGGGCTATTGTTGAGAGGGATTCAGGAGTGTAGAAGGAGGAGTGTGCAACAACTGAAATAGAGAGAAGAGGAATGATGCATTGAATGGACATGGTGCATAGAGCATAAAAGGCAGAAGAACAGAAAGAGCAAGTCATCTGTGAATCAAGACAATGAGACACTAAAGGAAGGTTGAGGTGCTCTTGTAGAGAAAAATAGAAGATCAGAAATTGCAAGAAGATGCAGACAGAGAGACACTGATATAGGAGAGCAGAGCAGCATAGCAGAACAGTGATAAGCCTGGTAAGCCAATGATAAATATTGTATCAGTGTGATAAATTTATATATAGCAAACTTTATATTTTAGGGTGGTAGGGAGGTGTTAGGGAGGACTTTTGTCCTCAGAGGTTCAAGTGGGTGCTTGAATGCAGGGAGTTGTAGCTTCCATCTGGTTGCAGCCAGAGAAACTAGGGTGGCAGGGTGGTGCAAGGGAGAACTGTTGTTCTCTATTATACAGGTTGGTTCCTATGTGACTAGAAGTTGGTGCTTCCATCCAGTTGGTGCTAGAACACTTAGGGAGTTGGTGCTTCCTTCTAGTGGGTGATAGAGAAACCAGGGAGTTGGTGCTTCCCTCTAGTTGGTGCTAGAGAAACTAGGGAGTCAGTGCTTCCTTCTAGTGGGTGCTAGATAATTCAGAGAGTTGGTGCTCTCAGCAAGTTACAGCTTGCAAAACAGAGGTTCTAGCCTCATTATGAGTTGGTGCTCATAAGTATGATAATGTACAGAATGTAAAGATTATGTATCATATAAAGAAGAAGAGGTTTTTACCCTTTATGGGTTTCCTCAAGAAATATATGTCTCTGTATATTTCATATGTGTGAATGATGTTGAATGTTCTATTGCTTACTTCCCTGCATTATTGTGATTGTCATTCAGTTCTCTGCAAAGAGTTCAAAATAAGAATAATTGTTTAAGCTCGGTNCAACATCATGATGCCCATTACTATAGGAAAAATCCACTAAGTGGATGTAGTCTTCCCATTTTGATGGTTGACCCATCACACAGATCTTAAGCATGTCTTCAATTATCCTATTCATCCTCTCTATTTTCCCATCAGACTCTGGGTGATATGTTGTACTAAGATTCAAATTTGTCCCAACTCCTTTGAACAAACCTTGTTGTAAATTGGATGTAAAATTTGAATCTTTTTCTAAAACTATCGCCTTAGGAACTCCATGTAGCATACCAAGTTCCTTCATGTATATCTCTGCAATGTTTGATTCCTTATTTGTTGTCTTTACAGGAATAAAATGCACTTCCTTAGTTAATTTTTCCACCACCACCATGATGGAATCATGTTGCTTCATTATCCTAGGTAGCTTTGTAATAAAATCTATTGTAACCACTTCCCACTTACATTCAAGAATGGGAAATGGTTGCAATATCCCCACTAGATTTATGTGCTCCGTCTTTTCCTTCTGGCACTCTAGACATTGAGCTATGTAGTTAACCAATTATTTCTTCATCCCCAGCCAAAAATATTGGCTCCTCACAGATGTAATGGATTTATAATATCCCATATTTCCATCATATGAAACATTTTTCATTCTCTCATCATGATATTTTCAGCTCCATGTAATTTGGCACATACACCTTTCCTTTGTATAAGAGGATTCCATCATCTTTTGATTCAAAATTTTTTATTTTCTGTTGTGAATTGCTTTGTTGTAATTTTTCTTTTATTTGCAAATAAATATGATCTGAATTTGTTGCTTCAAGAATGTTGTCTTTTAAATATTCCTTGTACATGTTAATGACTGAAATATGCACTTCATGGGATATTATATTGAGTGCATTCGTCACCTGATTTTATTTTCCCTTAATATGTTTAATTTCAAAATCATACTAACTAAGAAACTCCAATCATCTAGTTTTCCTAGCATTTGATGTTGGTTGTCCAAATAAATGTTTTATACCACAGTGGTATGTTCTTATCTCAAACCTCTTCCCCATCAGGTAATTCCTCGACATTTTCAATGCGTGTACAATGGATGCTAGCTCTAAATCATGGGTTTCATAATTTCTCTCATGATCCTTTAGTTTTATAGATTCAAAACACACTACATGATAATTTTGACTAAGATATCCATCAAGCCCTTCCTTGCACGCATTTGTGCACACTACAAAGTCTTCATCTAGATCTGCAATCTTTAAGATGGGCACACTTGTCAAAAAAAAAAATCAATTGATGAAAACTTTCTTTACATTTTGGGATCCACTCAAATTTGACTCCTTTCTTTTGTAATGAAGTTATTGGGTTAGAAATATTTGAAAACCCCTTTATGAATATTCGTTAATAACCCGCAAGACCCATAAATGATATAACTTCCATGAAATTTCTTGGAATTGGCCATCCTCTTATGGTCTCTATATTCTCAGGATCAACTGCTATCACATTTGTTGAAATAATGTGCCACAAGTAATGGATCTTCTTTTGATAAAATATGCACTTACTTAGATTTTCATACAATTTACACTCCCTTAAAACCTTTAGCACCATTCTCAGATGCTCCTCATGCTCCTTTTCAAACTTAGAGTATATGATAATATCATCTAAAAAAACAATTTCAAACTTTTCTAGGTACTCCCTAAACACTCCATTCATTAGACACATAGAAACATTCAGGGAATTTGATAGTCTGAATGGCACTACCATGAATTCATAATACCCACACCTTGGTCTAAAAGTTTTTTTGCTGATATACTCTTCTTTTATCCTCACTTGATGATAGTCGGACCTCAAGTCAATATTGGAAAATATTATTTCACCTTTCAGTTGATCAAATAAATCATCAATCCTTGTTAGAGGATATTTGGAATTGATGGTGACCTTATTTATCTATCTAAAATCAATAAATATACTCAAGGTTCCATATTTATTCTTCACAAAAAGAACTGGGGCTCCCTAAGGTGACACATGTGGGTGTATGTACCCTTACTTCAAAATTTATTCTAGCTTCATATGCAATTGTTTCAATTCTAGTGTGCCCATTCGGTAAGGTGTATTGGACACTAGGGTAGCACCTGGCACTAAATCAATAGATAAATTGATGTCTCTCTTTGGTGGAAGTCCTAGAATTTCCTCAAAAATATATTCAAAATATTTTAAGATCGAATGGTCTTCAAGACTTTCCACTTTATCTCTGACTGCCTCATCCATGTGGGCTGCAAAAAATTGACACCCATTCCTAAAACTCTTTTTAAACTGCATGGCTGAAATTTCTCTAACATCCACATCTCTTTGAATGCCTTGAATATTTCCTTATTTACCTTTCTCATCGAGACAAGTTATTGTCTTGTTTTAACAATCTAGGATAACATGGTGTTTTTTCAACCAATCCATGCCAATTAGAGAGTCATATGAATCCAAAGGTATAATGTTCATATCTACCTTTGTGTTGATTCAATTCATGTCTATTGGATAATATTTAACCAGCTTATTGATCCTTCTCTTAGTCCCTGTGGATAATTGAACTAACCAAGATTTCTTATGCTTACTCTTTTTCAAATGAAATATTTCAATAATATTAGAGTTTATGTAACTATGGCTAGCTCCAGAATCAATTAAAATTGCTATGGGATAATTATTGATCTTACCTTCCACTTCAATCATGAGGGATTGATATTTTGGTTGCTTGTTGTCCAAGGATGCATAAATCCTTGGCATGCTTCCTCCCATATGTTCCATCTTTTCATTTTCCTGAAGGTTGTGGACAATCCTCATTATTTATCCTTTTTGAGGGTATTCCTTATATAATTGATTCCTCTCACATCCCCAGCATTGTATAGGTTGCAACCTTGATATTTTCCCAAAATAATTTGTTGAATTGTGTTCATTTTGGGATGACTGGCCTTGTTGATTTGTTGGAGATTTATTCTTGAAAAAGGGTGTCTTAAAACCTTTCTTCCTTTGCTCCCTCTTTCCTTTCATCTTGTCATTCCAATTCTTTTGGAAGACTGGCCTCCCTTTGCTCTACTCATAGAGATGCATTTCTCTCCTTATGGTCTCCTCCAAAGTTTTGGGGTTATCATATTGTATCTTGTCACTGTAGATGGAGGGTAACCCACTCAAAAACCTTTGGATTTTGACCTTCACATCCTTTATGAATTAACCATACTTCATAAATTCAAAGAGCCTCTTCTCATACTCATCAATTGTCATGCTCCCAATTTGATTTCAAAGAACTCTTTCATCTTCCTCTAATAGTATCCCTCAGACAAGTATTTCTCTTGGAAATATCCTTTGAACTACCTCCATAAGACCCTCTTCTCATCAATATGATTGGATTTCTTAAGTTGATCCCACCACATGGTTGTCTTAAGTGGTAGGTTGCAATTCGTGTTTCTAACCTAGAGGGGTAATCATGCAGCTGGAAATATTTCTTCATTTCCAACAGCCAGGCCTCGACATATTCTCCCTTCCTATGCTCACCATTGAAATTAGGTGTCTTGATCTTCATTATTTCACCTTGCAATATGTCTTCCTTGGGCCTTCTCCTTTGTCTCCTAACAAGGGACATGATGGATGTTCTATAAGCATTAAAACACCCTCAATTAAATTGTCAACCTGGGGTAAGTAAACTTAGAGTTGTAGCACTATATGTGCCAAGGCAGAAAGGCTAGAGGTAGTATAGTTTAACTAAGAAAATGGTATATCTGAAAGCTAGTCTACTTAAGAAAATACTATCAATGATCAAACTCTATTAATAAAATTAAACTATTTACCCTAAGTAACTTTTGAACAATGGATCGATGGATTGTCCTATTTAATGAGAAATAACAACAACAAACTAATTTAATTAACCTATTCAAATTCAATAAGAAGAAACAAGTAAGCAATTAAACAAGCAAGGAACTACCCTATTCAAACTAACCTATGGAAACATATTCAACAAGTAAACTAATAAGCAATCAAATAACTAACCTATGGTAACTTCTACAGCAAGTAAACTAATCAAAATTACTCAACAAGTAATTAATCAAACTAATAAGCAAGTGAACTCTATTCTTAAGACATCTAATATACGAAAGGAAATCTTAACCTATTGAATTGGAATTGTCATGATAATAAAACTTAATCAACAACTACTCTTTAATCTACAATAACAAGAAAACTATTCCCTAATCTACAATAGCAAGAAAACTTCAAATATAGTGTTGATGATTATGTCTTTGGTGTATTATGATATCATGATGGCATTTAACAATTAATGATAACTCAAAAGGGATAAACTCAATATTAACTTCTATAGAAAATTGAAAGGTATGAATTATGCAATCTAATGAGAACTTGGCCATTATAGAAGAAACATCAACTATCATGTAAATCCATGTGATTCCTCAATTCATGCATTAATCATCAACAACATGAAAACACTATTCTATTAAATTCAAATGCATTCTATGCTAATGTAAGAAAATTCATACTACTAAAGATTTACAACTAAGAACTAAACTCAAAATCAAACTTCAAATTAAAATTGAAATCTAAACCTAGAAAGGAAATTGCATAAAGTAAATTAAACTAATCCTATTTTTAACAATTCAAATTGCAAAGGGAAATACTCATAAAAACATAACTCAAATCCTATTTCTATTTCATCATATGACAAGAGAATTAGTAAGCAAACTAATTGAGCAAACTAGATAAGCAAACTGAGAATTAAAATCAAAGCTAACAACTAATCATCCATCGAAACCTTGTCAAATAAACCATTAACTCAATACTCTTTGTTTTAACTATGTTTTAACTTCTAACTATTTCAACATACATAAATTCTAGTCTATCATCTAATCACACATAGGTATTAGTGGCCTAAGCTTAAGATTATTTCCTATTTAATTCAAGAGACATGGCATATTAACACTATCCTTCATAATCAACCTACAACAAGAAACTGAAACAATTAAGCTATGAACAACAATTACACAATAAGTAAAAATAATAAAAACTCATGTACAGGAACTAAAAGAAATAGCAATTACACTACTTGAAATAACAAACTAACTAACTAAATATCCACCCAAACCATTGGTGGGCCCCCCAGTAGGTCGTGGCTACTCCTCAACAGTGAATCATGAGCTCAAGCAACATGATTTCAGCATTTAAATTAAAAACACAGTTTTACATGAATTTATGAAAATATCTTGAAACAACAAAAACAATGCTAGCTTCTGAACTTAACTAACCTTAACTCTCCTCTTGTGTCTGACCATTGTTGTGGTATTTATAGAGGTTACAAGATGGGAGGTCGACCACTGGAAGGGTCGACCTCCTCAAAAAACAATAAATTGCACTTAATGCATTTTAACCACCGGTGGCTTCTAGAAACTAAGCGAGCCAATAAACGCCCAGTATAACAACCCAATCTAAGTTGTCAGAATATCAGTAGCTAGAGGCCACGAGCACAAGAAAAACCCATGTCGTTGATTTTCCCATCACTGTCTGTTGATATGATAACCGCCAACTCACCCATAGTTTTAGTGTAGGATGGAGTTTCGGACGCAGTGACCGAGGAGTATCGGATGCAGTGTCGGATGGAGTACCGGACAGAGTGCTAGATGGAAAAATGCCCTGCGATTTTTCCCTGTGACACACAGATCGTGAATTAGCTCCTTGGAATCATTAAATCATGTTGAATTATACTTGAAACCATCACAAAACTTCAATTATACATACTTGGTATAAGTTATGGTGATTTGATATAAGAATCCTTCAAAAACTTCTTCAAATAGTGAAATACACATATAATACTGAATAAAAAGGACCTTAATCATCATTATTAATTAACCATATTATGATCACAACATTACCCTCACACCTAAGATTTTGCAGGTCCCACTGTAAACAAAAAGGAATTGCCCCACATGACTAAAATTGTTGAGAAGGATTAGCTTTAGAGGCTTCTCCCTCTTACCATGAAGATTTTTTCTTGTGCCTCTTATGTTGTTTCAATTATGCCCTGAGGTTGCAATTGGTTTTGCTCATTTTGTCAACCAATCGTTGAAGGGAATTCACCTTTGCTTAGAGGATTGCATTGCCATGGTGAAGATGTGTGTCCAAAGTATTCCTCTCTTCTAATTGTTGCAGCAGCTGAAAATTTTCCTATTGTAATTTCTCAATGGCTGGAGCAAGATCAGATATCTCAGAGGAGGGATTAGATCCCTTAAAAGATGTAGAAATTATATCGGTTTTAGGATATGTGGTAGGCTTCTGTGAGGTAGGGGTAATAGGAGGTTTATAAGGAGAAGTAGGTTCAGATTTTGTCTTTCTATGAGGCTCCAATTATTCTGCAGACACTTCCCTAAGTCTTTTGTGAGGGATTTCAAGATCAGAAGACACTTGGATAGGGTCTGAAGCGGTCGGGGGTTTTTCATAAGGTTTTCCTCTTGTATTTTGAGTACTCTTTCGAACAACTCCTCTATTAAATCGATTAGCTCCACTCCTATTTTTGGGGACCATAGGGAAGTCTTGTTGAATTACCTCTTGTATCTTTTTGGGTGCAGGATCAATAGACATGGAAGGCATCGGGGGGTCAACAGTAGGCTTCTTGGTTTTTTTGCTCGATGAGGCTATAGGAGTATCAACAAGTTTCTTGGAGTTTTTCTCTGGTAAAGGAATAGCTTGATCATGAGGGTTTGGAGTCTTCAAAGAATGGGGTTTGGATGGAGAAATAGACCTTAAATCAAGTGTCTTTTTGCTAGTCTTGATTGTCAGGTGAGGGTTTGCAAATTGGTAAATGAACTCATCCCAAGTTTTCCCTTGTTCTCCAATTCGGATAAGATAAGTAGTTTGATAAGGCCATGTTGAAAGAGGCTATTGTGGGGGTTGGTTACATTCTTCCTTACTTGGGAAGACATCTTCTCCAAACTTTTTAAGAAGTAAAAGGGAAAATTTAGTGGCTTATTGAAGTGAAAGTGAGCTAATAATCGAAAGTGATAGGCTTTAAAGACGGAATATCTAACTTTACATGTGATAAACCTGGTGATGATTATGAGAGGGTTAATTAGCTCCTCTTTTATACACTCCTTGGAGTATCCTTTAGCTCCAAAGATGTTCTGAAATTCTTGTTTGAAAACGCTGTTATAGCTAGATCGTGGTAACTGGTGGTTTTTAAAACATCTATCCCCAATTCTTGGAAGCTTTGTGGCTGTGGATATGGATTCCTCAAAGACCCCACATGTGTCGTATTTCCATCAAAACCAATGGAAAATTGCATAGATATTCCATCATCGTGGCTCTGAAAATGAGCCAAGAACGGACCCCAGCCTGCGCGAAGGAACACTTCCCTGCACTATGTGAACTCGAGGACGGTGAAGAGGTCAGCATAGGAAGACGTCTCATACCATTTGGGCATGATGACAGTGTGGAGAAATGGACAGAGGGAGAAATTCGACAGAGAATGGGTGCAATTGGGCCAAGGATGAGCACGATTAAGAAGAGGTTGAGCGCAATTAAACAGGGGTTGAGTGCAATGTGGATAGAGGTGAAAGAAATGAGATAGAGGATGAGCACGTTTAAATAGGGTCAAATGCAATGAGAAAAGGGAGAGTGTGAGAAATAACTGGGATAACCAAATTGAACGATCCCTCTATTTTTTAGTGTGCCTAGAGTTGATGGTTGCATTCATGCATGCACGAGTTTCCATGTGTGAGCATCGATTTCAAATTTGAAGGCATGTTTTTGGGAGGCAATCGTAATGATTAAAGAGATTAGATCAATTTCCAAGTCTTTGACTTGGACATTTGATCATGAAAATTTCTAAGTTTACATCATTCAATCTTAATTGCCATGAACTAGTTCAAATAAATTCCATTGATTCCTGGTTACCTGAAATCGTGGATAGTTACTGTTGTATAATTTCATATGGCACTTCATCCGGCACCTCATATGGCACTCCATATGGTACCTCTATGTGAAATGCAATTTTACCTCCTGTAATGGATAGTCTGCAGTCTTAGAATGATTTTGAAAGTCACAATGTGTAGGAGTAGAGGAAGAGTGTTCCATTATTATTTATTTTTCCACCATGCTTACTCGATCCATTCCTTTATCTCACATAAGACATGTAATCTCAATTCTGTAATGAACAGTCTGTAACAAAAATAAACCAGTTAAGTGGTTCATTAAGGAAATGTACAACAATTTATAACACAAAGGGAATTATCATTTCAAAATATAAAATAACTGTTGATGTCATAGCCTGTGTCATAAAAACAATACACATAAATTTTTACAAAGATTCACTTCTTCTAGGAAGTGTTATCATTTGTCAACTCATGAAACCCCTCCCCCACATGTAAGTATTGTGACACCTCACAATAAAAAATATAGGAAACCAGTCAATTCTCCCAATAGCTGAAGATTTACAGCTTGTTAAGTGTAGAGATAAATTTCACAGATTGGTCTGATGAGATGGTTAGAATATCGCCCCACCTATAGGATAAGAGATCCTATATATATATAAGAAGAGGTAGGCGAGAGAGTTTCAAGATAGTATCAAAGTTAGTTTTTAATGGAAAATTTATGGAGTTCATTAACCTTATATTAACCATACACACTTCATGTCAGCTTTGTCTACAAGTAATGCCGTACATTAGAACAAGTTTAAATTTCTTATTTATTTTTTTGTTATATTATTATCCTCACTAGGTAGAATGCCTTACTGCCAACAAGCTTGTTCAGTACCCTGGCGAGTTTACCTAGTCATACCATAGGCCGATACCTGCTGCCAGCAGACCTGTTCAGTATCCTGGTGGTTTATCCTCTTACAACCTCAGAGACTGCACCTCCATATTTTAAGATTTTTAGTATAATATTTCTTTGTGCAAGAATATGGGGGGACATCTCTGAAAACAATTTTTTTCCTTTTTTTTTCAATTGGGATGGTATTTATGTTAGAGGATGACTTTTCGTTATATATTCCTTAGTGATTGTCCTAATGTAAGGGGTACTTAAGTGGACGTAGCCTATATAAAGATATGATATAATTGAATATTTTTAGTGTGTAATGGATGGTACCATTGGGAAAAATAGAAAGGTGTCTTTAGGCTCAACTCACTTTCTTCCTTTTTTTGATGTTTCCATGGCTAACCACTAATCAGACCTCCTTGTTACTCTTTAATAAAGATACTTTACTCACTTACTCGAGTTTCTTGGGAAAACTATACAAGTGACCTCTAAGCTTGATGTTTATGGTATCACTTCCTTATATAGTGGTGAAGGTTTTCAAGAGCAGTTGCTATTTAAGATGCCTTGAGAAAAAGAGGATAAAAATATTTTGCAAAAATATGGCTAATTATAGCAAGTCATTATTCATTTGATGCTTAGTAGACGAAAAGGTTCAAATATAGCAATATTTTGAAGAAAAATCCTTCTTTTATATTTCCTTGAAACTGTCTACTCCTAGTGAAATAAATACCTACATAAAACTCTAGAATTGTTTATCAACAAAATTCAAAATTATTTACATATGTACAGTCAGAAAATTAAAAAAAAATATTCAAGAACAAGGGGGGACTTCCCCATCTACCAAGGCCAATGCCTTGTCAATTGACATGACCTATAGAAAATATTATTTAGAAATGGGTCTGTGATAAAGTTTGAGTCGGTGTCCATTCACTACAAAGGAGACTTGTCCATCGTCAATTGTTTTGGTTTTCACATCTCCATTGTCATATACAGTGACTACCTCGTAAGGACCCAACCACCGAGTGGTAAGTTTGCCTTTGAAGGTTTTAAATTGGGAGTCAAACAACAAATCCCAATCACCAAGTTGGAATTTTTTCTTCTTAATAAACTTGTTATGCCACTTGATCCTTTGGTTTTGGACTACCATTGTTCATTGGATAGCATATTGCATGATATCATCCAACTCATTTAATTGTAGGGCCCATTGTTTCTAAGCCTCATCTAAGCTTAATCCCAATTCTATAGAAATACAGAAGGTCCTTACTTGTAATTCTATTGGTAGAAGTACTTGGTTCCCGTACACTAGCTCATAAGGGGTATGCTCGGTGGTGTTTCTCCAGGTGGTCTGATATGCCCACAAAGCCTCTCGAAGCCTATCAACCCAATCATGATGATGTAATTGAACAGTTTTGGTTAATATAGCTTCCAGAACTTTGTTTGTAGACTCTACCTCACCATTAGCCTGTGGGTGGTATGGAGAATATTTACAGTGTTTAATCCCATATTTTTATGTTAGTTCTCTCATCATATTGGAAGTGAATTGAGTGCCTTAGTCTGTAACAATTTCACGAGGAACACCGAAGCAGGTAAAGATGTATTCATAAATGAATTCAACAACGGATTTTTCTGTATCCCTAAATATGGATTTTTCCTCTACCCACTTGGTGACATAATCTGTACAAACCAAAATATATTTTTTCGTACGAGACATGGGTGAAATTGGTCCTACAAAGTCAAGGGCCCATTTCTCAAAAGGTTCTATCATAACTTGGGAACGCAAGGGAATTTCGTCAGCTAACATAGGTCTTCCTATCCTTTGACAATTGTCACAACTCCTCACATACTCGACAGCATCCTTGAAAATGCTAGGCCAATAGTAACCTGAATGTAACACCTTATATGTTGTAAGTTTGTTAGAAAAATGGCCTCTACATGGTCCATCATGACAACTTCATAGTATGTCTGGTATCTCATCTTCTCGGACACATCTACGAATAATCAAATCAGGACTTGTATGAAAACTTTCATGACCAATCCAAGAGTAATTGGCACTTTTCATAATAATTCTACGCTTTTCATGAGGTGACAAATGAGATGGTAACTTCCTAGTAGCTAGATAGTTTTCCATATCTGCAAACCATGGGGTATTTACAAAAAGGGAAAAAAGGTGCTCATCTGGGAAACTATCATCTACGGGAATATCATCATCCTCATTTTGTATTCGTGAAAGAAAATCAGCTACCAAATTCATCTTTCCAAGTCGGTCAAGAACGGTGATGTTAAACTCTTGTAACAATAGGAGCCACCTTAGTCACTCGGCTATTAGTTATGCCTTTATTCATGAGAAATCTAATGGTGGAATGATCTGTATGTACAAATACTTCATAACCTGTATTGTAATGACGAAACTTATTGATAGCATGAACTATTGCCAAGAATTCCTTTTGGGTAACTGTGTAGTTTAACGCGGCAGGGGATAAGTTCTTGCTCACAAAATAAATGGCATAGGACTGTTGGTCCTCTTTCTTCCCTAATACTCCTCCTATTGCGATGTCGGAGGCATCAGTGCATATGTGAAATGGGAGAGCCTAGTTGGGCCCCCTAAGAATTGGTGCCACAGACAGCTTAGCTTTTAGGGTTTCAAAGGCAGTTTGACATTGCTCAGTCCAAAGAAAATCAACATCCTTTATTAACAATCCAAACATGGGTGTCGCAATCTTTGTGAAATTTTCAATAAACCGCTGGTAGTATTCGGCATGTCCAAGAAAGATTCTCACCTCTTTCTTCGTTTTGGGGGGTGGAAGTATGACAATGACCTCAATATTTTCAGGATCAACTTTAATCCCTTCAGATGAAATGTGATGTCCCAGAACCACTCCTTCAGTCAACAACATTTTACATTTTTCATGACTTAAATATAGGTTCATTTCTTGGCATCTGATAAGGAATTTTTCTAGGTTATATAAGGATTCTTGGTAAGTATTTCCATATACTGTGAATTCATCCATGTATACCTCCACACAATCATGAATAAGATCAACAAATATCCCTAGTACTACTCGTTGAAATGTGGCAGGAGAATTATGTTAGCACTCTGTAAATTTTGTCTAGCTGGTAGAAAAATGACAAAGATAACTATTTAAACCAGCTTTAGACCTGAGGCACTAGCCTGCTCAACTCAAAGAGGACTCTCTCATGTCACTTGATATTTCTTTGGAAATCACTGGCTAGATTTGGTCTGTTTTAGGGGTATTATAAAGTTTTTGAAGAAATGGGGTGACATTTGAGCTATGGAGTCAGAAATGAATAAAGCATTGACAAATCATTGGAAATATCAAGAGGAAAAACACTAAATGAGGAAATGAGTCTGATTTTAAATTGAAATTTTCATGGCGAAAGAGGGAAAAGGAAAACACATAACTGCATCAGAGCATATAAAAACGAATTTTGAATTAGTTAGGAAGAAATACACACATGAATTTAAATTGCTAAGTCTAGAGCATCATCAGATGAATTCCAGACTTTAACTCTCCAATTTAAAAGAGGAAATTGTAAATGGCATTTCAAAGACACAAGAAATACACACTACGAAAGAAGACAGAACTCATATCACAGCCAATTAGAATATTTTCATAAATAGTTCAAAACTTTGCTTCTACATTGTATATTCACTTTAGCTCATGAATTTTACAAAGCCTTCCTGCTAAGTGTTATTGGATAAATCCGTAAGTGCGGACACAAACCGATCTCCCTAGATCCCCCTGGATCTAGAACAAAGCAAGACAGAATAATACTCTTTCCCTAGATTTTGACTATTGAATTAAATAAGAGGCAAGAACAAGGAAAATACCTTATTAATGCTTCCTTTAGTCTTTGTTGCTCCTGCTTCGCTCCAATGCTCTCGTATAGTCAAGACCAAAACAATACAAACCAAGTGGAGTGAAGAAAGCACAATCTATTCAATAGTGAATCTATGTATATGATCAAGGAGTTATACAATAAAGTGGAATTAGCTTTATGGAAAAGGGACATATTACTGTATCATATTGATGGAAAGTAAAGATTACAACCTGAGCCTTGATGTTGCAAACTTCCTTTCAATGGCCCTTAGCTCCGACACACACACTTGCTCACTTGCATGAAGAATATCAACCACTTTTGATAAACTTGCTGGAGTTTCCTAGTTGTTGTAGCATCAGTCCTTCACACAATCTTTCACCAATTCTCCAATGTCTTCTTTAACCTTGTTTGCTTCTAACATTTTCCATGAGAATCCCCTCAATATATAGGAGAGAATGAATTAGTTACTTGGATAAGAATGATCCCAAAATATCAGTAAATCCAGTACTTAGATAACCATTCTAATACCATCTCATCCTTCTAGAATATTCCCTTCTAGAAGCTTCGAGAATTCATCTTTTTCCCTTCTTTAGAAAGAGTTCGCACCCTAGCAGTTAAACACAGTGCAAACTTCTCGCACCCTGGCTTAAAGAAGCCTGTGAGAATCATGCATTCTCGCAGGAAAATATACTAGCAGCCTGCAAACAGTCCTCAAAAATGTGATTTATGGAAAAAGAAGAAAGTAACTTTTCTCAGGAAAAAGTTCTAATGAAGAGCCTGAATACACCATCATCAATACATCATCATGACGACCAAAATCATGGGTAACACTAAGAAGGCAATCCCCTCTTTTCTCCATACTTTCTTTATCCTTGGAATGATATATATAGAATATTTACATGTGGGATTCAAAACAATTCAACTTCCCCATAGTTCTAAAGATAAAGATCGGTTACAAAAAGGAGTAACATATAACAACTTTTCTCCTACTTTATAGGGAGCGCTATAAACAGGACTGACATATCTGAGGTTTTTTGTTGAACACCACATGTCCATATAATTACAAAACTTTTCTAAAACATACTCAATTCAACCTGAGAACTTATTCCAGATTTGTGATTTCTTCCTTTAGAGTGCTCAACCAAATTGGTTGGTTTTCCCCAATGCTATTAGCTACTTCAACTCTATTTCCTGTTTTTTGTCGCTTGCTCTGCTTCCTCTTTATTGCTTGCTTGTAGTGCCTGTCTACGTATCTGTTGATGATTAAATCCCTTATGATGGGATTTAATCTGATCTCTTTTTCCGCTTCTAGTTCTGTTGCAGGATCTGTATGAAATTTTGTTGCTAATATCTGTGCAACCAACCTCTCTTTCTTATTCACTGATGAATTCACCATATTAGTTGAAAATCCTGGTTCACTGGGGGCTACTTGATCAGCTTTATTCATTTTTCCCAATTTTGCAAAAAAACTTAGACTTGTCTCCCTTAATCATACAGAAATTAGGAAGTTGATCTTGTTAATTAATTCGTTCAAAATGGAATGTTGATTACTCAAAATAGGATAAATTTATCTATGATTTGGAGGACAATTGTCATCGAGTGCTTAATCACAGATTATTGACGAAAGTACTTGTTTGAACTATGGCCTATCACACTCGGCTGTCAGTTTCGAATCATGGGCCTTTGGATCATCTCTCTGGTGGCGCTTACCCAACATTGCACGGCGTAAATTACTCAAGAAATGGTACTGATGTGACTGGATAAGATGTTAACTCTTCTCTTTTTGTACACGATCTTTGGAAGCGACATATGTCAAATGATTTTTTAACATGTGACATCAGGGTGAGCTTGGGTGGTTTCAAGTCTACCTTCTTTTCCCTCTGATATGCATTTGATGGCGTCGCATGTCCTCGAGGTGAAACCATGGTATTTTCCCCGACCCACCTTCAAACATTTATCCTCCGTGTTACTTCAATGACGATATGTGTATTGGTGGTCGATCTGGGCCACTCTAAGATCTACGGTCCGTCGGGTCTCAACAAATTTCGATGTCAGGGGTTGGAAAGACCAGTTTTGAGTAGACCTATTTTCACCCTGATGTGCCTCTGAGGACGCCACGCATCCACAGAATGAAACCATGGTTTCCTCCCTGGCCCGCCATCAAATAATTAACTCTCGTGGTATTTCATTGCCCGATATGATTGTTGACCGCTGATCTATGGCATCTGAGATCTGTGGTTGACTAGGTCCCATCACCCCCATGTCTCCACTATATTTGTCCATATGCCTCCATATGTGACCTTATCCTCCAAACTATCATGCTTCCATAGCGATGTAGCTCTTCGCTAAATTTTCGAGACTTGGATCCTATCTGAAAATTGTTATGGTGATAATATAGGATCCAACTAGGGATGTTATCCTCCCTGTGAGGTAGCAAAGAACTATAGACCTGGTTCCTAATCCATTGGGTTGTTCCCAAAACATGTGCATGTACCCTACTCCGACATGTCACCAATGTCTGCTGAAAACCAAATTCTGCACACTGCTCTCAATTGGATACTGAACACTAAAATCTAACTATATACAATAATGGAAATCCAAACTGAAAAATGCTTGACCAACAAGCTTATTCACACACTCCTACCTACCCTAACTACTGAAATGAACTGCCAATCAAGTGAAATCATAATGCCAATGCATCCATGACAACATTTTATCCACTATTTGTTTTCTTTTCACTTGTTGGTTCCAAATCTTTTTTGTTGATAATTGATTCAAAATTTCATCCATAAATCTGAATCTCAAAAAATAAAAAACATTTGGATTGTTTACTTCCTCCAACAAAACTGCAAATGGATCTTCTAAAACATGCACAAAACAACTATCATGTTTCACCCCTTCCACTGCATTCTTGATTTCATGCGATTTAACCCGTTGATCGCCACTGAGAAACTGACAGGTTTGCTAAGAAATATGGAAGTAATAGTTTCTATAAGACAGCCATGGCTGAAGAACATCGTCTGGTGTAAAGAGACCCATATTTCATACAGACATCGATCTGTCACTTCCTTTATCCTTAAATTCTCCACCCACTATCATCTGTAGATTCTGATTATAAAAATTATCCATATAATGTGCCATGGGATCGTGAAACACATGAAAGAATGTTTCCTTTTCAGGAGCTAAGTCAAAAAAATAAACTGCATGTTCATTAAATAATACTGATGTGGTTTCACCAACCTTCTGGGAATTTGTTTGAGGATTTTCACTTCGAGTTTCTAATGAATGGGCAAGATACCAGATATATAAAATATGCAGAACATAAACGAATTGCTAGAAATGACAGAATAACAGTAAAATATCTAGCATAATCTTCACAATACACAGAAATGATATATGAAATAGCAACAGAAATAGCACTTTGAATCAGATAGCAATGTTCACAGGCCTCTTCAAGGGGGCAACCTCCAATCGAGCAGCGCTCTGTTACAATAATATCCAAGCTAGGGTTCTCTTACCCTCGGCTCCCTGTTATACTAAAAAGAAGCATCTAGGAAGATCGCCACAGAAGCGAAAGCTTCTATTAAGGTCTTCTTACATCCATACTTATTCCTAATTTATTGAAGGTCTTATTAATATTGACCTTTATTACATCGAATACATTAATCTACCTATGCTTGAGGTTAGGACCTTAACAGAATGAGTGGAAGTAAATTCTTGTTTAGAGTCTTCTAGCGAGTGTGGAAATATATCATAATAAATTATTTCAAACTTCGAGAATTTCTATGGATGTATTTTGAAACTTCATCTCTCCTTAGAGTCCCTTATAAATTGATTTTCACGTCATTGGAAGAGGAACCTTTGAAACACTTTGTCTTGCTGGAAATTAGTTTCAGGGGAATGACCTCTAACAACAATTTCTTGACCAAGATCCTTCTAGAAGCGGAAGCTTCTATTAGGTCTTCTTACATCCGCCTTATTCTATTTTATTGAAAGGTCTTATTAATATTGACCTTTATTACATCCGAATACATTGATCTACCTATGTGCGGGTTAGGACCTTAACAGAATGAGTGGAAGTAAATTCTTGCTTCGAGTCTTCTAGTGAATGTGGAAATCTATCATCATAAATTATTTCACAACTCAGAATTTCTATGGATGTATTTTCAGAAACTTCATCTCTCCTTAGGTCACTTATAAATTGATTTACTACGTCATTCTCGGAGGAAGAGAGACAACTTTGAAACACTTTGTCTTGCTGGAAATTAGTTTCAGGGGAATGACCTCTAACAACAATTTCTTGATCAGCTTCATTTGCATTTTCAAGTTGGTGGTTGAGTACACTCTGCAATGCTGAACTGAAATAAACCCTCATGTAGTCGGCCATTTGATCATTTAGTGTATGTGAAGGTTGTTGATCTTCATTACTGATAATAATTTGTTTGTGTGAAACATTGTCACTTTGAATGCATTCAAACTTCACTACTTCCTCTGCTACCTCATGATTTTCTTTCAACAATTCAAAGGAAGAAAAACACGATGGAAGATGGTTTTCATTTGCAAGTCCATTGCTTTCTTCATATTTAATATCATTCCTGGAGGAGTTCTGATTTGGAACATTATAAACATTTTTCTTCAGCAATTTGAAAGAAGCAAAACATAATGGAAAGGTTCTTTCACCTTATTCAAAACCTCCTTCATTTTCTTCACTGTTGTCATAGGCACCTCTTTCGATTTATTTGGATTGTTGAACATACTCATTTTCAGATTTATCTTCAACCAATGAATGAAATTTTGAACTGACAAGATTTTCTACATAACAAGTAACAGGGTCATCAAACACATGAGAAGATTGTTGCAATATCTTGTCAATTTGTTCTAGTGAATTAATGTGATTTGGTATCAGCATACATTCATTTTCTCCAATGACGATCTTAGAATTTTATTTCAACAATTTAAATGCAGAAAAGCATAACGGCAGAGAATTCCCTTCAACTAATTCCATACTTTCTTCTGTGTAACTGTGATATGTAGGCTTATTGCTCTCATTACACTGCTGAAAAGGAACATTTTCTGATAGAGAATATACAGCTAGTTGTTCCAAGAAGTCAACATCACAATCATCATCATATTTATCATATATAGGCAAATCAGAACATCTGCAATATCATCTAACAAGAAAAAACTTGGAACATCAACCTTATTTTCAACAGGTTGACTTACAGCTTCATCTTCTTGATTGTCTATAAATGAATACATAAAACAATCAGTCCTCTGCTTATCCTGGAATGGATCAAGAATTAAACTAGCACCTCCTTTTTCAACAAGTGGAATATAATCTTTTTCAAAATCATGATCATTGAAAACTTCAAGAGAAGCTATGATATTATCGACTCGATGTTCAAGATTCCAATCAATATTTTCTTGTTCATATTCTCTCTCATATTCTTGAATATCCAACCCCTCATTTTGGCTACATTCACATGCTTGGATATTGTGTTGAATATCTTGGGCATCATTGAACATTTGTTGTAAGGACTTAGGTCTTCTTTCCATCATGAGGAAAGAAAAATATGGATGAAGAGTAGTAGCATAATGGAGCATGGCAGCAGCTTCAGTGAGTTGAATTTCTTTGCTCAAATTGTAATAGATACTGGAAAACCTTCTACTGAATATAGAAACAGTTTCATTGCTCTGTTTTTTTAAGGCATAAAACTCTGTAAGTTATAAATCCAAAGATTTATTCTTGCCCCAAAACTTCGAAAAGACATTCTTCAATTCCTCCCATGAGCTAATTAACTTTGGTTGCAAATGTTTAAACCAGTCTTTGGTGTCCCCTTTCAAGGATTGAGAGAAGGCCCTCATAAAAAAATCATCATGGTCAATCTTAAACAAACCTATAAAATGCTCAAACCTTTGTTTGTTCTTTTCAGCTGAGATGGCATCAGGTTCCCCATCAAACATAGGTAGGTACTTATAGTACTTTGGAGGAAAATCATGAAGGACTTGGGGTAGTTTCAAGGGTATGTATCTATTTTGAGTCTTGGAGGACATTGGATTAAGTATAGGAGGTGAAATATTAGTCTTGGATTCATGGAGCTCATCAACTTGGTCATGGTTATTACATGGCTTAGGTGGGATATTTTTATCAAAGTCAGTGATACACTAAGGAGATATATGTATAACTTTAAGAGGAGGATATATAATTTCAAGATTTTCATGATCATCATTTGCATGCAGCAGGTGAAGAAACATTTGTCTAGCATGTTCAGGAAAGGACCAAAGGAAACTTATAACAAACAATAAAATGCCTTGGAAGAAATCCAATTTTAAGTACTTGTTTTCTTCCATAATGTTTTTCTTACCTCTGTCAAGGGGTGTCATCTTCCATTGGATTCTCTGAATTACATTTGAAGCTTGAGTTGAGTCACCAATAATGTTTGGAAGCTGGATTCTGCATTGAGAGTGGAATCACCATTGAAAATTTAAATTCCTGGATTCTTCTACCAGTGGAATCACCTTCAAACTGATTTTTTAATGTGTGGAGTTACCAGAGAAGGAATACATCAAATATGTGCCTAAGTGTATGTTGCTTTTAGACCTTAGACCTCGACCATATCATTTTTCCCAATGAATATTTTTTCAATTTCTTCCCCTGCAACGGCGCCAGAATGTTAGCACTCTGTAAATTTTGTCTGGATGATAGAAAAACGACAGAGGTAATTATTTCAACCAGATTTAGAGCTGAGGCACTAGCCTTCTCAACTCAGAGATCGCTCTCTCATGTCACTTGATATTTATTTGGAAATCATTGGATAGATTTGGTTTGTTTTGGGGGTATTATAAAGTTGTTGAAGAAATAGGGGTGACATTTGAGCTATGGAGTCAGAAATGAATAAAATATTGACAAATCATTGGAACTATCAAGAGGAAAAAGGCTAAATGAGGCAATGAGTCTGATTTTAAATTGAAATTTGCATGGCGAAAGAGGGAAAAGGAAAACACATAACTGCATCAGAGCATATAAAAATGAATTCTGAATTAGTTAGGAAGAAATACACACATGAATTTAAATTGCTATGTCTAGAGCATCATCAGACGAATTCCAGATTTTTAACTCTCTAATTTAAAAGAGGAAATTGTAAATGGGATTTCAAAGACACAAGAAATACACACTATGAAAGCAGACGGAACTCATATCATAGCCAATTAGAATCTTTTCATAAACAGTTCAAAAATTTGCTTCTACATTGTATATTCACTTTAGCTCCAGGATTTTACAAATCCTTCCTGATAAGAGGGCAGACCCCTCTTTTCTCCATCCTTTCTTTATCTTTGGAATGATATTTATAGAAGATTTACATGCGGGATTCAAAACAATTCAACTTCCCCATAGCTCTAAAGATAGAGATCGGCTACAAAAACGAGTAACGTATAACAAATTTTATCCTATTTTATAGGGAGTGTTATAAACAGGACTGACATATCCAAGGTTTTTCGTTGAATGCCACATGTCCATATAATTACAAAAAAATTATGAAACGTACTCAATTCAACCTGAGAACTTACTCTAGATTTCTGATTTCTTCCTTTAGAGTGCTCAACCAAAATGGTTGGTTTTACCCAACACTCTCAGCTTCTTAAGCTCGGTTTCCTATTTTCAGTCGCTTCCTCTGCTTCATGTTTATTTCTCACTTGTAGCGCTCGTCCGCGTATTTGTTGATGATTAAATACCTTATGATGGGATTTAATCTGATCTCTTTGTCCACTTCTGGTTCTGTTGCAGGATCTGTATGGAATTTTGTTGCTAATATCTATGCAACCAACCTCTCTTTCTTATTCTCTGATTAATTCGCCATCTTAGTTGAAAATCCTAGTTCACTAGGGGCTGCTTGATCAGCTTTATCCATTTTCCCCAATTTTGTAAAAAAACTTCGACTTGTCTCCCTTAATCATACAGAAATTAGGAAGTTGATCTTGTTAATTACTTCGTTCAAAATGGAATGTTGATTACTCAAAACATGATAAATTTATCTATGTTTTGGAGGACGATTTTCATCGAGTTCTTAATCACAATTACTGATGAAAGTACTTGTTTGAACTACAGCCTATCACACTCAGTTGTCAGTTTTGAATGATGGGCTATCGGGTCATCTCTCTAGAGTAGCTTACCCAGTGTTTCACGATGTAAAGTACTCGAGCAACGGTACTATTGTGACTGGATAAGCTCTTAACTCTTCTCTTTATGTACACGATCTTTGGAAGCGACGTATTTCAAATGATTTTTTAACATGTGACATCAGGGTCAGCTTGGGTGGTTTCAAGTCTACCCGCTTTTCCCCCTGATATGAATTTGATGGTGCCACGTGTTCTCGAGGTGAAACCATGGTATTTTCCCTGGCCCACCTTCGAAAAATTATCCTATGTGCTACTTCAATGCATGATATGTGTATTGGTCGTCGATCTAGGCCGCTCTAAGATCTGTGGTCCACTGGTTCTCAACAAATTTCGATATTGGGGGTTTGAAAGAACGGTTTTGAGTAGACCGCTTTTTGCCCCGATGTGCCTCTGAGGGTGACATGTGTCCACGGAGTGAAACCATGGTTTCCTCCCTGGCCCACCCTCGAAAAATTAGCTCTCACACTATTTCATTGCCCAATATCATTACAAACCGTTGATCTGTGGCATCTGAAATCTGTGGTTGAAAAAGTCCCATCACCCCCACGGCTTCACTATATTTGTCTATATGTCGCCATATGTGACCTTATCCTCCAAACTATCATGCTTCCATTGTGATGTAGCTATTCACTAAATGTTTGAGACTTTGATCCTATCTAAAAATTGTTATGGTGATAACACATTACACAATCCAAATGGAAAGACACTATAGGCATAGGTTCCCCAAGGACAAGTAAAGGTAGTCTTGTCCTGATCCTTGAGTGCTATGAGAATTTAATTGTACCCACTATATCCATCTAAAAAGGAGAAATATTTATTTCCAGAAAGGGTATCCAAAAATTGGTTGATGAAAGGAAGAGGAAAGTAATCCTTCAGAGTGGCTTTGTTGAGTTCCAGAAATCAACACAAATTCTCCATTTCTCGGTCGCTTTATTTGGAACCACTACAAGCGGGGATACCCACTTACTGTCGAAGATGGGATAAATAAATATGACATTTAATAACTTTTGGATTTCCTCCTTTACTATATCTTTGAGTGTTGGGTTCATCCTTCTCTGGGGTTTCCTAATAGGTGTTACTTCCCCCTAGGTATATATGTGATGTATACGTGTATCAGGGTGTATACCCTTCATGTCAGTGTATCAGGCGAATGCCCCTGATTGTTCTTTAAGGATACTTACTAATTGTTTTTGTTGGTCTACATCTAGCCCGAATTTTATGTGTAGAAATTTTCGTGGACTAATATCGTAGGGCATCATATAAGATATGGAAGACTCATCTATATCGAAGATAAAATATGTTGAAGACAGAATGGATGGGTCCAATTGTTCCTGAAATTCTTCCCCAAACATGTACTCAAATTGGGGAAACGATTTTGGAAATTCAACACATTTGATAGCATAAAATGAACCGGTATAGCACATTTTCCATGGTGTTCTCCTGAAGTGCCCGGGCATGGTCACTTGGCAATATGGGTTCTTCCCAGTCCTCATTCGTGTATGGAAATTCAAGGCACCATATATTATCCATGATAGGTTGGGTTGGAGGGTGTATGGTGAGCTTCTAGATAGAGATTCCATTCGAGATGGTCATCTCTCCCTCTCTACATCCAATAAATGCATTTGTTGTGGCTAACCAAGGTCTTCCAAAAATGATGGGATGGCCTTTGGTTGGATCCTTTGAGTGGATGAAAATAAAGTCTATTGGGTACTCCCATGAGGCTAAAGTAACTATGATATCATCCAAAATTCCTTTAGGTATAACCCTGGTCTTAACTACTAATTCCAAAATGGTTGGGGTAGGCCTAATAAGAGGTTTTAAATGTACTTTCTCCAAGGTAGTAGTGGTCATAATATTAATGGCTTCCCCTAGGTCTATGAGAATGTTTCTAGTGGAGACCTCATTGATGGTTATGGTCACTAAGGGGTTTTCTGGGTTCCCGTATTTTTCTACCTTAGGTTGATCTGATATGTACTCAAAAAGTTCTCCTATCAAATGTACTGTAGGAGGATCCTTTTGCTTCCTACCTGGCTTCTTAATACACAATTATTTGACTACCTTACTGTATATTGGAATATCCTTAATGGCTTGTAGCAAGGGAATATTGACACAAATATTCTTTAATTCATTCAATATGTCAAATTCCGATTGGGTGGTAGGTTTCAAGATTACTAATTTTTCTGGATAAGGAGGGGCCTTCGTAATTTGTGAAGGTTCATTTTGGGGAAGCTTGGGTTCTTGATCCTTAGGAATAATAACATCTTCCCACCTAGTGTCATCCATGGGTTGTTTGGGGGTTTCCTCTTCTTCTTCTTCTTGGATGACTACTGAAGGTATTTTTCTGTCCAGAAATTTTCCTAACCTTAGTTGAATCTCCTGCAATGGAATAGGAGAAATAACATACGTCGAGAAGGTCTGGATCTCAACATTGTGAAGAGGTTGAGTGGGATTACTATTGGTATTGGGCACTAGTTGTGCCGGTAATAATGTCGGTTTTGGGGAGCTTGCATTCTGATATTCTTATGGTTGTTGTTGTGGAATAGGAGGTAAAGGTGGTAGAACAAAACCTGGCAGAAGTTGCAGAATGTTTGGTGGAAACTGAGAGTAAGGATGGTTGGTCATAGAGACATGTGGATCTTGAGGGTTCCCTTGGTTATTTCCTCCTCACCATCCTTGAATCCAAGGATGTTGGTACTATGTAGACTAGTGTTTCCAACTTGGTGAGTTCCACTGTTGTGATTCTTGATAATAGGGTGGAACTTCAGGTTGTGGATCTGGGTATGTAGGTTGGTTCCTAGGCTACCATGGCCTCCTAGGTGCATAAGAGGATTCTCCGGGATCCCCACTTCTATAGATGGCTAAAAAAATGAGCAATGATGGACATTTTTCATTTGAATGGTCCTCCGTGCAGAAGCCACAAACTGAAATGTTATCTAATGGGCATTCCCTTGAGGAATGCTTCCTCCTGCATCTTGGGCAATATATGCTCATTGCTGCATTTTCCTCCTCCTGTTTCTTTTTAATATTGAGGGTGTCCAACTGGGAACCTATTGTGCTTAAGATATCTATTTTGAAATTCTCTAAAAGGTTCCCTATCTATGTTCTTGTAATACCACCTGAAGTAACTAGTTTTAAATTTCTATTATAAGGGTCCTGAACATTATTTCCTTTTTTAGCTCTACTCCTCGAGTAATTCTTACACATTTCACATATTTTGGAAAATGGTTTATGGGAGATTTCAATTGATTCCATAAGGTTAAGTATCTCTAAGTATTTCTCTGAAATTCCCTTAAGGAAAAGATCCCTAACAACATCATCTGGAAGGTCATGGTATTTTGATTTCTGGGAGATATAACCAAACTGTTCCATATAATCTTCAAGATTCTCATCTTCTAACTATTGGATTTTGAAAATATTATTATGAGACTCCTTGGTCTTGCAGTAGTCTTGGTACTTTTTAAGAAAGACATATTTCATGGATTCCCAAGACCTAATACTGGACTCTCTTACCCCCATGAACCATCTTAGTGTAGATTCCTTGACGGTGGCAGGAAAGTGTTTTAGTTTCTAGGAATCTTGTAAGTAGTTGTAGCCCCTACACAAGTTGTCGAACTCAAATATGAAGGTATATGGATCTTCACTGCTTTTACCATAAAAGGTTGGCAGTGCTGAGAGGGGAATATTTTTCATATTGACATTTGGGGTGGTGTCCAAAATTGGAAACCCGAAGGTAGTTTTGGTTTGGTATCAAGCTTCTTCTTCCTCCTCGTGTCTTACAGTGTTGTGATCCCCCTGATCATCCATACTGGTTTGGTTTCCAAAAAGAGATTACCTAGGTGGTTTTATCCTTGAAGAGAATAAGGTATCCCCCTGATGGGAAGGTCTTCCTACTTCTTGGATGTTTGGGACTCTACTAGAGTCGGTTGAGGTTATGGGTGCCAAAGTTTCTATATCAATTTGAGAGACAATTATATTGGATGAATTACCAAAAAAATATTCACATGTTCAGGGTCAATGATGTCTTCAAAGTTAGGATCTCCTGATGATGGTAATAAAAAAAAGGTTGTATTATTTGGTTCTATGGAAGGCTCAAGTGGTCTTGCCTCTTGTTCCACTATTACTGATGCTTCGGTTTTTTGTTCTATAGTGCTCCCTGTCTTAGTCTCTTCAGAGACTACTTTATCTCTTTGGGTTGAGCTAGCTCTTGTTTTTCGATATCGGTCTGCGGAATTTATAAGTGGAACATTCCTTCCCCAAAAAAGGTTGGAAGGAACCTTGGTTGAAAGGTCTGATTTAGATTTAATGTATCTACCTTTTGAGTCTCTAGGTCTGTTCATGAAAGAAAACAAAAAGAAAAATTAAAACTACCATTGGGTTTGGGGGAACCTTCTATAGAAAATGCACAAGTTCTTTCCTCTCATCTTAAAGTTCCCCTGCCACCAAACGAATGATAAGGTTTAGAAATGATCTGTAAGGTGGCTAGAGAGGTAGTGGGGGGGGGGAACCTCCTGTTGAGCTACCGCTCACAATACAATAATTCTCTTCATGTCTCATTACATTTCTTGAATCTCTTTATATAGTGCTACCATATTGGTATCAGAGCACGTTTCTTGGCCAAAGAAGGGAAGATTTATTTTCTCTTTTTGCAGAAATTTTTTTAGGGAAGAAAAAGAGGGGGCAACCTCATGTTGAGCTATCGCTCACAATAAAATAATTCTCTTCTTGTCTCATTACATTGCTTGAATCTCTTTATATAGTGCTACCATCACCTAAGAACATTCTAGAGGAGGAATCTTCTAGAAGTAGAACCTTCTAAGAAGTCCTCTTACATTTATTATATCTAATTACCCATTTATTATATCTAAC
>SNQJ01S0000778.1:687478-703709 GCA_010110895.2 Picea sitchensis | reverse complement strand
CGAACCCGTAGTTCGTTGCTTCTTGTCGTTGGGTTGTTCTCTTGCATTCTGACCAGTGAGCTTTGCCACTTGGTTTTCCAAATCGTGAATTTTGGATTGCAATTTTGGGACATCCAAGTAGTATCTCTCCAACCACATCCCACGCTGACCGCAAGGTGGAGCAACAGTTTGAAAAGAAGGGGGTTTTGATGATTCCCCAAGGGTTTCATGGACTGGTTCAATACCAGGAAAGTCAGGGTTATCCCGCAGAAAAGGAGGTAATTTCTTGATAAAATCATGAGGAGGTTTGCCACACAATCCCTCGGAGTAAGGCTACTCTTCGGCGAGAAATCGTTCAATGTCTGAATCAGAGTCCTCGCTGACCACGATAGGCTCTGTTTTGGCAGGGGGCTTAGTTTTATTCCTCGCCATGCGAGAGATCATCCTTGCATTTTTCTTGCTTCTAGTATTAGCACCAGTCTTCGCTCTAGTCTTTTGGGTTGTAGGCTTAGCAACTTCGGTCTGTTTAGTCACAGCCATAGGCGAATTCGTAGGGGACTCGAGCTTAGGTTTGGGTAACAAAACACTAAAGGGCACAGGGGTAGGTTTTCTCTTGGTCACCATGGGCTTATCCACCTGTGGAGGGTTAGACTCTTCAAAGCCATTACGACTGAGAAAATCATGCCAAGAATCACGACGTAACCCCAATTCATGAACCAAAATCAATTTAATCAACCCCACATGGAAGAGGCTAGTGTCAGCCTAGCTACGCTTGTATCGTTTAGCCATTTTGAACAAACTTTGGTGCAGATAGTGAGGCATACTTAGTTCGAAACCCATAAAAACCATTAATAAATGCAGGTGGAACAAGAAAATAAACCCGTACCTGCCTTCACAAGTAACGAATTGCTTGATAATCATCAAGAGATCATACCATCGGGGTTTCAACATCTTTGTAGGCAAACCTCTGTCGCATGAGTTCACTGTGCGAGATTGGAACAGTAATGTACATGGGACATCATCTACCTTGCAACTTTTTGACCATTTTTGTCCCTTGACAGGCAGGCTGGTAGCCAAGCTGAGGAACTGTTCGATGATTTCAATATGGACATCTCCAACTTTGGCTCGGCAGCCATTGAACGATAACGCAAATTGCTGAGCCACAGTGAAGTTATAACCATCAAACTTCCTTATGAAAGCGAGCCACCCGTGATCTCCCAGGTCGCTATATGCACCATCAAATGTCAACAGTGCTTGGCACCCGTTGGGCTCGGCCCTTACGACAGGAGCCATGGCTTTTGTACATGGTAGGGTTCAAACTGAATGAAACAATGCACATAGTCAAAAACGATAGGGTTTGACAGCTTCAATGCTCGAAGAGACCGGAATTAACTGCATGCGTGCGAAGGTGGTGGGATTACCACCGCCACGCATTGTATTAATTACTGAGTACAGTGTTATTATAACCTTAATCGTTTATACCATGTGTATCGGCCAACAAATAGGTGTATCATCACATTAACATGCCATTCACCCGAAACAGAACCAACACCATACGTTACATTCATTGCCAAGTGTACAGTTCAATCCAACACCATATCCATCGTGTCAATCAATCGTTTTACGCCAAGGTTAAAATTTAATCAATGCCAATACATAATTTGAAACTATGAATCGTCCAATGTAATATCAACTCAAAACAATATACCAAGCATCGATTTAAAATTGAAATCCAAAAGATTTATCAATGCGCCTTCAAAACATTGCTATTTCTCAAATTGACCTTGTAAACTTACCAACGCATTCGTTGCACATTCAAATGTTTACATTCCAAAGTTTTTAGAACATTGAAATCAAGAATTTCTCATATAATCAATGAGTCAAGAGCTCATAGCAATAAGAATAAAAGCATATAAGACCAAATCCACCATAACCTTTATAAGATCAGAATAAAACCAGTAAATCTTCATGCTCAAAGGCTTAGTAATCAAACAGATCCAAATGCGCAATCAAGGTAAGGGTATGCTAAAGGACATAAGTTTGAAAAAACTTTTGCAGTCATATGATAAACCAATGGTCAAGTGTCTTTTGGAGAAATCAATAAAAGACGATTACAGTCCAAACGATGAAAGAGGTATTTTCACACTTACAGTTTTGAAAATCAAATCGAAACCAAATTGCAATTGTCGCAAAAATGAAACAAATGTCTAGAAGCACAATGCGACGATGATTTTTCATTAACGAGACAAGGGGTGTAGGCAGAATTTTTTAAGAGCAATTAAAAAATGAATTGGCTGCCAACACGGTGGTATGTGGAACGTCACATAATTCCTCACGATTAGAGAGTTATGGCCATGAGAAGTTGGAGACCCCAGGTTTGGGTAATGGACCCAAGTTTGTTTGAGTTATGATATATTTTCAGATAATACTATTCTATATGGATAGTACATGTCATTCCATTTCTGGTGGTATGTAGAACGTCACATAACACCTCACGGTTTGAGAGTTATGGCCTTACGAAGTTGGAGGACCCTCATATGTCATCTAGAATCCCCAAAAGGTCAAAGTAGTCAAAGTGGTTTAAGAGATTTTAAAATGTAAATAATAAAGTGAAGTGATGAGTGTATTATAATTCAAGTGAATACAAAATAAATTATTTCAATAATAAATTTAATGGAGAAATTAGAAGTGGACCCAACCCTAAAACAAGGAAAGTGGACCAAGTGACCTAGAAGATGTTTTTAAGGAAGCTACTTGGAGAGTATAAATAAGAGGCAAGGCTCTCTCATTTGAATCACACTTGAGAATATTGAATATATATATGTGTATGAGGTAACCAAGGATATATAAACCATAATTATGAGTGAAGGTGAAGAAAAGAAGGTCAAAATGCAAGGAAGGATAAATTCTTTTGAGGGTTCTTTCTAAGGTATGTTATTTACAGGTCATCTCACCATTTTCGCTATAACCTTTTTTCTATAATTATTAAGACCTTGAAATTGATATGCAAGTGAGAAAACATATCCAAGTATCTATGGTAAACAATTCATTCTGTGGGTCATTGTATTTTGGGAGTTACACTCCATGGAAAATAGGGTTTGTGGCCAGTCCTGAAACTAGTCAAAATCAAGTGTTTCGGGTAAAAACGTCATAACTTCTTAATAACAGATCCAAATTCAGTGAGATGAAATGTGTTGGTTATTTTATCGTCTGTAGTATTCTTTGTAACAGTTTCAGATCAATTCATCAAATATTTTGTGTAGGGCATGCTCTACAAGGCCGCTCTCTAGAATAAGCCAGAATTCAGCAAGGTATGCCTTTTTTGCTATAACTCCATTTATGAGAGGTTCCAAGTAGTGAAACTTGGAGGAATTGCATAAACAACACTGAAGAACATTGTGTATCAGTTTCAAATATTTATACATTACAAGTTCAAAGTTATGATTACTTCAAGTTAGGGTTGTTGACTAATCCAAAACTAGGAATGTGAGACTAAAGAAAAGTTTGATGAAAATGCTAGTCTCTTGTTTTTAAAGTTAAGGAAGGTTTGCAAGAATGTGATCATATACACCAGGTCTATTACAAAGCTACAAATCAGATTTGGATGATGAAATTGATGAGGGCTTTTGGTTGTGGAACATGTTGAGTACATGGTTGAGACAAGTAGTTGATGAGTTGGCACACATACATGAGGTGTATAGTTGATGATGTTGGAACATATTGATGAGTCATAGTTGATGAGTAGTTGACACATGATTGGTACATACTTGGTACATGGTTGGATTCACTTGTTTATGGTACAGGTTGATTACAGGTTCGTGCATGGTTGATGCACTTGTTTATGGTACAGGTTGATTACAGGTTGAGGTACAAGTTGATGCATGGTTGATGCATGGTTCAGATATATTGGTACAGGTTTACAGTGGTATATCTCATAGTGATAGTGTGACAATGGTTCCATCATTCTACTTCTACTTCAGGGTGGCAAGACGGGGCAAGGACGGGTGGTTGTATCCACCTTTCGGTTGTAGCTGAAGAACATTGGGGGTTGCAGCCTCCTTCTGGTTGTAGCTAGAAAATTGGGGAGTTGGAGCTTCCCTCAGGTTGTAGCATGAGAAACTAGGGGGTTGGAGCCTCCTTCCAGTTGCAGCTAGAAAAAAAAGGAAGATGGTGCTTCAAATGAATGTGATTCTTCAAGACATATAAGAAAAAGCATTCCATGGTTTTCTCCCGATTTGGGTTTCCACGTAAAACACTGGTGTACTTTGTATGTGTGTGGTTGTTTATTTATTACTACTCATTATTGGATAATAATTCTACATTGATATAACATTTGAAGAAAAAGGATTATAATTATGTTATTAATGATTCACCCCCCCTCTCAGTAATCCAACAATTATTTCCTATTTAATTCAAGAGACATGGCATATTAACACTATCCTTCATAATCAACCTGCAACAAGAAACTGAAACAATTAATCTATGAACAACAATTACACAATAAGTAAAAATAATAAAAACTCATGTACAAGAAATAAAAGAAATAACAATTACACTACTTGAATTCACAAACTAACTAACTAAATATTCACCCTAACCACTAGTGGGCCCCCCAGTAGGTCATGGATACTCCTCAACAGTGAATCATGAGCTCAAGCAACACGATTTCAACATTTAAATTAAAAACATAGTTTTACACGAATTTATGAAAATGTCTTCAAACAACAAAAACAATGCTCGCTTCTAAACCTAACTATCCTTAACTCTCCTCCTTTTTCTAACCACTACAGTGGTATTTATAGAGGTTACAAGTTGAGAGGTCGACCACTAGAAGGGTCGACCTCCTCTAAAAATAGTAAATTGCATTGAATTCATTTTAACCATTGATGGCTTCTAGAAACTAAGCGAGCCAATAAAGACCTAGTATAACAACCCAATCCAAGTTGTCAGAAGCTCAGTAGCTAGAGGCCACGAGCACAAGCAAAACCCATGTCACCGATTTTCCCATCACTAGTCGTCGATATGATAGACGCCAACCCACCCACGGTTTTAGTGTAGGATGGAGTGTCGGACATAGTTCCATATGGAGTACCAGATGCGGTGTCAGATGGAGTACCGGACGAAGTGATGGATGGAAAAATGCCCTGTGACTTTTCCCTGTGACACACAGATCATGAATTATCTCCTTGGAATCATTAAATCATGCTAAATTATACTTTAAACCATCACAAAAGTTAAATTACACATACCTGGTATAAGTTATGGCGATTTGGTATAAGAATCCTTCAAAAACTTCTTCAAATAGTGAAATACACATATAATACTGATCAAAATCTGGACCAGGGGTCAAATTTTAGCTCAAAAATCAAAGTTCTTGTAATTGTCTCAAAACGAATGAGAGCGTAACCCTCGTCATCACAAACCCAATGCAACTCATTTGGGTTCAAATGGACGTTGGGAGCGAGAGATATCGCGATCTGTTCGAATCGTCAAACAGGTAAAAAAAAGGAACATTGACTGTGCAGTCCATACAGTCTGTACGGATGTTGACGTGGCATGAACGTACACTAACGTGGAAGAGGTCGTACGACTCACACGTGGTATTTGACATGGCAGGCATTGTTGGCAGGACACGTGGACGAATAGACTGTTGACACGTGGCATTTAATTGGTGAATGGTTTGGTGCTACGTGGCCCAGACGTGGGCTACCACATGGCACCCCATTTTTTTGGTTGGTTGTTCAAAATAATATGGATTCCATGGGGATCGAACCACGGACTTCCCGCATGGTGGATTTCCTTCACACGGCATGGGCTACCAATAGCCCATGCGTTGGTCCTTATTTAACATATGGTTTTAATTGTATATAAATTGCATTGAAATGTGGTTTTGGGCGCGTCCGGGCTGGGGCTTAGCCCCAGCCCCGGTCGCATACATTTAAACCATATGACCGACACTTACCATATGGGGGCATGCGCGCAAGTTTGGTTTTCAAATGGTTACAGCCAACCACACGCCCACCACTTGTCGCCCATCTATTCGCTCTTGGAACCAAGCTCTTTTGTGCTAGCCCGAGTGACGCAACCTGCCCTCGGCAGCAACCGCTCTCACCAGGACCTTCTTCGTCTCACAGGCCCGAAGAGTCAAAGCTCTTCCAACTCCTCTCTATCCTCTCTTCCTTTACTCGGGGGATCGGGACTTCGCCTCTCGCGCCACCAACCACTCGGGATTTCAACTCCCGATACCCGATGCGCCGAGATACCGAGACTCGCAATCTCGCGATCTCACGGCTTCGCTTCTCGCGAGGTCATATTAAATTCACCCAGACTTCCGAGGCCCGAGTCGGCGATACCCGAATATCGCTACCTCGTCTCCTCGCGAACTCACGATTTATGAGACCAGTCACTTGGCTCTTCAACTCCCGAGACCCGATGTCCCGAGGTCACCTCACGAACTATCGATTCGCCGAATCCACAAGTCGAGTCACACTTCCTCGTGGTCCCGATCAACGCTTTTACTCTCCCAAGCTTCAAACCTTCCCTTCTTGCACTGTAGACTTAACGTCCACCTTCTTCCTTGCTGCGTCCTCGAACAAGAGGTATCTCTCCATGAGATGACTCGTCAGCCTGCGACCCTTCCTCTCAATCTGTCCATGCAACTTCTCCTTATTTCCTTTCCAAAACTTGAGGGCCTATCTCTCCTGAGATTCACGACTTCAATTTCCTCAGGAAGAAGTTATTGCACGCACCCGTTGCGGAAAATCTTCAAAACACGCTAAGTGTGTGAAGCTTCTGACCCTGCGCACTCCGGCAGCAGCAGTCTTCAACTCTTTGCTCAGAATCGCAACTCTGAGGCTTCAACCTCGACCTGCACTTAACCTGCATGGCTTGAATAACCCAACACAATCCTGGTAGAGGAGAATAAGAGTTTACCTGTAGAGCCCCCTCCACACACTCTATGCGGAGGAATTCGACTGCACTCTATGCAGGAATCTCCTGGCTCGAACAGAGAAACAATTTGAAACTTATTCTCGCCTCTCTCCCAGATTTCTAATCTGCCATGAAATTACATATGCAGCATATACAACGAAGGCATAAACAGACGCAAGTATGCAACAGCATAATATCAACAACACACAGAGAATAATCACAGCCATGGAATTGAATCAAAGCTTTCCTATTAATTCAATATCTGTACATGGGGATTCTTCACCAATTCTCTGCTTTGCTCCTGAATGCTAATGCTCTGAATTATGAATACAATAATACAAAGGAGGGTGCCTATATTCTGTTTTCCCTCTCGAAAGCAAAACTGTCTAATCTAGACTTAATTAATTTATCTACTTGCATTAAATCTAATAAATGCCTCAGCTACTTAAGGACGAGAGCTTATCTGCTCAAGGTCCGTTACAATGTACAAGTGCGCTTCATTACACCAATGCATTAATGTTTGGCGCACCCAATACCAAAATATTTAAAAGTTTAAATGCTGGCGCTCTCCAGCTGTCTTTTCTTTGTTCCACGCGTTGGCTCGCTTGTTGAGGTGTGGATGCTCCTGCATCATACTCCTCGGCTCAAAAGATTTCATGGGCTCCTGTCCATGAGCTCATGCACGGTGTGACCATGCCTCTGTATAACTGCTTCTATCTCCCAGCTGGCATCCTCCACTGGGTGGTTCTTCCATTTCACAAGGTATTCAAAATATTGCTTTCTCCTGGTCTTCCTTCCCACTCGCTTGTCCAGAATATACTCCATCTGAGGCTTCTGTGCAACTGGCAATTGTTTCTGCCACTGGACCACTAGTTTCTCCTCACTCTCAGCTCCTGCATCCTCGGCCCTGTATGGGTATAAATCCAAAATATTGAAAATCGAAGATATCCCGATGCCCTCTGGCAACTCAAGCTCATAAGCGTTCTCGCCAAACTTTCTCAGTACTCTGCATGACCCGATTTTCTTCATCTTGAGCTTGTTATATGTTCCCCTTGGGAACCTTTCCTTTCTCAAGTGCGCCAGAACCATGTCTCCAACTTCAAACTGAAGTTGTCTCTTCCTCTAGTCGGCTCTGCGCTTATACTCCTGGTTGGACTTTTGCAGTGGTTGCTTCACCTCCGCGTGAAGTTCTTGCATCGCCTCAGCGAATCTTTCTGCACTCGCGCTGCTAGTTTCAGCCTGTTCTGACTCCCTGAGCTCAGAAACTCCTCTCGGCTGTGTCCCATACAAAATCTGGAACGGGCTCCTGCATGTACTCCGATTCACCGAATCATTGTATGCGAATTCTACCTATGGTAGGATCTGATCCCAGCTGTTGTGATGCTCTGCCACCAGGCTCCTCAATAAATCTCCCAGGCTTCTATTTACCACTTTCGTCTGTCCATCTGTCTGCAGATGGTATGCAGAACTGAATGCCAAGTCAGTCCCTAGCTTCTTCCATAGCGTCCTCCAAAAATGACCTATGAATTTTGTATCCCGATCTGAGACTATGCTTCTCGGCAATCCATGCAATCGCACAATCTCTTTGAAAAACAAGTTGGTGACGTGCATTGCATCGCTGGTCTTATGACACGGTATGAAATGTGCCATCTTCAAAAACCTGTCCACCACTACAAAGATGGAATCAACTCCTCTTTGCGTCCTCGGCAGACCCAAAACAAAATCCATACTGATTGCCTCCCACGGCCTCTCAGGTATGGGCAATGGCTGGTAGAACCCTGTGTTCTGCTTTCGGCCTTTCGCATGTTGACATATCCTACACCTGTCAACAAACCTCTTTACATATGCTCGCATGCCTGGCCAATAATATGATTCGCTCAGCTTGGCGAATGTTTTTTCATGTCTAAAATGACCTGCTAATCCACCGTTGTGTTTTTCCTTCACTAAATTCTCCCTCATGGAGAAATTCGGAATGCACAGTTGATTGCCTTTGAATAGCAATCCATCCTAGATCATATATTCCATCCATGGGCTCCGATCCCTGAGAACTGGATTCTCAGCCGCCTCGTATGCTTCTGCAAAATCTGCATCACCTGCATACATATCCTTCAGATTCTCAAAACCCAAGGTTTTGACTCTGAACTCCTGCAGCAACAAGCATTTTCTGCTCAAGGCATCAGCTACTTTGTTAGCAGTCCTTGAAATGTGCTTGATCACAAACGTGAAATTCTGCATGAACTCTACCCATTTCACATGCTTCTGGTTCAACTTCTCTTGTTGACTCACGAACTGCAATGCATGATTATCACTATACAAAATGAATTCCTTGGGTATCAAGTAATGGCTCCACTTCTTCAATGCATGTATGGTGGCATAGAACTCTTTGTCGTACGTGGATTACTTCATCTTTGCATCATCTAGCTTCTCGTTGTAGTATGCAACAGGTCTATCATCTTGACTCAGGACCCCTCCAACAGCATACCCACTGGCATCACATTTCACCTGAAATGTTTTCTGGAAATCAGGCAACACCAGAATTGGTTGCTCTGTTATCTTCCGCTTCAACAGATTGAAGCTCCTCTCAGCCTCGGCTGTCCAGTGAAAAACCTTGTGCTGCTTCTTCACTATGTCCATCATCGCGGTGCTAATCCCACTGAAATTACGAATGAACTTTCGATAGAAACTAGCTAGACCATGAAAACTCCTTACCTCAAAAATGTTCCTCGGCGATGGCCAATTCCTGATCACATTCACCTTCTCAGGATCCATCTTCAACTCATTCGCCAAGATTACAAAACCCAAATAAATGAGTTCTGTCTGCATGAACGAGCACTTCTTCAAATTGATCAGTAGCTTCTCCTGTTGTAGCCTTCTCATCACAATGGCCAAATGTCTCAAGTGTTCAGCTCTGGTCTTGCTGAAAATCAGTATGTCGTCTAGATACACGACCACAAATTTGCCAATGAATTCCCACAGGACTTCATTCATCAGCCTCATAAAGGTGCTCGGCGCATTTGTCAATCCAAATGGCATGACCAGCCATTCGTGCAAACCCTCGTTTGTTTTGAATGTTGTTTTCCATTCATCTCCTTCCCTCATCCGAATCTGATGATATCCGCTCTTCAAATCAATCTTCGAAAAATAATTTGCCCCACTCAGGCAATCCATCAGATCATCCATTCTCGGCAGTGGAAATCTGTATCTGATGGTGATTTTATTTATCGCCCTGGAGTCTGTACACATCCTCCAGCCTCCATCCTTCTTTGGACTCAGTACTGTCGGAACAGCACATGGACTCAGACTCTCTCTCCTGTACTTTGTCCTGCAGATCCTGTACCTGCCTCTTGACCTCCTCATTCTCCTGAGGTGTCAGTCTGTACGCTGCCTTATTCGGCAAACTTTCCCTGGGTATGAGGTCGATATGGTGACTCACACTCTGCATCGGTGGCAATGAACGAGGTAGTTCATCCACGATGATATCAGCAAACTTTCCCAGCAGTTCCTGAATCTCCTCTGGCAAGTCGTCCACTCTTGTGCTTGTCAGGGCAATTCTCGGCTTCCTGACAACAAAGAATTGTGGATCCTCATTCTTCTCCATCTCGGTGAGAAGCTCCTTCCCACTCATGAGAAGTATCGTATTGCTTACTTGCGGCTTAACCTCCTTATCTTTTATGGGGAGCAATGTATGTGTTCTCCCATCCTTCTCCAAGGTGTACGTGTTCATTCTCCCATCATGAACAACATTTCTATCAAACTTCCATGGTCTACCCAATAATACATGACAGACATCCATGGGAATGACGTCACACAGAATTTTATCCCTATATTCACCCATTTTAAATTCAACCAAGCATTGCCTCGTAACACTTACCCGGTGTCCTTTCTGCAGCCATGACACTTTGTATGGACTCGGGTGCTTAGAGGTTGTTAGCTCCAACTTTTCCACCATATCGGTTGTAACGAGATTTCAGTACTGCCACTGTCCACTATGACCTTGCACTTCCAACCCTTGGTCTTGCACGTGGTCCGGAACAGTCTGCATCTTTGCACTGTGTCCTCCACCTCTTTCTCAGGTTTCAAGAGAACTTTGTGCACTATCAGCGACTTCCCACTTCCAGTGTCTTCACTCTCAACATCGTGCCTCTGCGCCTCTGTGATGTGAGCTTCACTTCTGTCTGGCTTCCTGTCTGGACAATCAACGGCTTTGTGTCCGTCTTTCCCACATGTAAAACATGTGATGGTTCCACCTCTTCCTCTACCTCGACCTCTAGTACGAGGAAAAGTATTTACGTCGGCATATCCGCCACCCTGCTCAGTATGCTGCCTCCTCGGCTCAGCATATTGTTGCCTCAGTTCAGGTTGTGGTTGCCTCTGCTGTGAGGTACCACCCCTCTTAACCTTACCCTGAGGTCTCTGCCAATCCTCCATGGGCTTCTGAGTTCTATCTTGGGCAATTTATTTGCCTCTTGGCTGATTCCTGCCTTGCCCTCACTGTCCTTTCTTTCGGCTCAGCTTTTCTTCGGCTTTCAGTGCCATCTGATACGCATCCTCAACTGTTCGGATGGTCAACATGCTCAGTTCATCCTGAATGTCATACCTCAATCCATTCAGGTATATCGCCACCTTCTCATCATCGCTCTCTCGATGACCAGCTCGAATGTTGAGCCTGTAAAATTCTTCGGTGTACTCTTTCACCGTCATCAACTTCTCTCTCAGGTTCTGCATGCGCCTGAACAGAGTGATCTGATAGTCTCTAGGGATGAATTTCGCTTTCATCTTAGAGATCATCCTGTCCCAGCTTTTGATCTTTTGTTTTCCTTTGCAGCGCCTATCCGCCTGCAACTAATCCCACCATAAGGATGCATGTCCTTTCAGCTTTGTAACAGCATGCCTTACCTTCTTTTCCTCTTCGATGTCTTCGTAATCGAAGTAGGTGTCGAGTGCTCGGATCCAATCTAGCAACTCTTCTGCATTTAGACTTCCCTCATAAACGTGAATGTCCATCTTCGTCTTTGAGCTCATCCTGGCGATAGCTCTGATCAACCTTTATGTTGTTGCATCCTCTGCTGTGACCTCTTCTGCCTCGTGCCCAGCTTCCTCTTCCACTTCGGAATCACTGAACTCCCTAGCGCCGAATCCACGCCTTTGGGTTGTCTCCATTTCTTCGAGTCTCGCCCTGAGATCTCATATTTGACGCTCCATCTCAGGATTCCCTGCCGGTCTTCCTCTCCTTCGGGCTTCCCTGTCTTCACGATCAGGTGACTGCCTCTCCCTTCTCGGTGGCATTATATCTCCTCTGTCTCTGCTTCAGAAAGCAAAGGTACTCCCGCTCTGATACCACTTGACGCAACCTGCCCTCGGCGGCAGTCGCTCTCACCAGGACCTTCTTCGTCTCACAGGCCCGAAGAGTCAAAGCTCTTCCAACTCCTCTCTATCCTCTCTTCCTTTACTCGGGGGATCAGGACTTTGCCTCTTGCGCCACCAACCACTCAGGATTTCAACTCTCGATACCCGATGCACCGAGATACTGAGACTCACGATCTCGCGATCTCACGGCTTCACTTCTCGCGAGGTCAGATTAACTTCACCCAGACTTCCGAGGCCCGAGTCACCGATACCCGAATATCGCTACCTCGTCTCCTCGCGAACTCGCGATTTATGAGACCAGTCACTTGGCTCTTCAACTCCCGAGACCCGATGTCCTAAGGTCACCTCACGAACTGTCGATTCTCCGAATCCACAAGTCGAGTCACACTTCCTCGTGGTCCCGATCAATTCTTTTACTCTCCCAAGCTTCAAACCTTCCCTGCTTGCGCTGTAGACTTAACGTCCACCTTCTTCCTTGCTGCGTCCTCGAACAAGAGGTATCTCTCCACAAGACGACTCGTTAGCCTGCGACCCTTCCTCTCAATCTGTCCATGCAACTTCTCCTTATTGCCTTTCCACAACTTGAGGGCCTATCTCTCCTGAGCTTCACGACTTCAATTTCCTCAGGAAGAAGTTCTTGCATGCACCCG
Organism: Picea sitchensis; assembly: GCA_010110895.2. Classification (NCBI taxonomy): domain Eukaryota; kingdom Viridiplantae; phylum Streptophyta; class Pinopsida; order Pinales; family Pinaceae; genus Picea; species Picea sitchensis. The sequence continues at coordinate 690,783 of SNQJ01S0000778.1, read as the reverse complement.
TTGCGGCAAATCTTCAAAACACGCTAAGTGTGTGAAGCTTCTGACCCTGTGCACTCCGGCAGCAGCAGTCTTCAACTCTTTGCTCAGAATCACAACTCTGAGGCTTCGACCTCGACCTGCACTTAACCTGCATGGCTCGAATAACCCAACACAATCCCGGTAGAGGAGAATAAGAGTTTACCTGTAGAGCCCCCTCCACGCACTCTATGCGGAGGAATTCGACTGCACTCTATGCAGGAATCTCCTGGCTCGAATAGAGAAACAATTTGAAACTTATTCTCGCCTCTCTCCCAGATTTCTAATCTGCCATGAAATTACATATGCAGCATATACAACGAAGGCATAAACAGACACAAGTATGCAACAGCATAATATCAACAACACATAGAGAATAATCACAGCCATGGAATTGAATCAAAGCTTTCCTATTAATTCAATATCTGTACATGGGGATTCTTCACCAATTCTATGCTTTGCTCCTGAATGCTAATGCTCTGAATTATGAATACAATAATACAAAGGAGGGTGCCTATATTCTGTTTTCCCTCTCGAAAGCAAAACTATCTAATCTAGACTTAATTAATTTATCTACTTGCATTAAATCTAATAAATGCCTCAGCTACTTAAGGATGAGAGCTTATCTTCTCAAGGTCCGTTACAATGTACAAGTGCGCTTCATTACACCAATGCATTAATGTTTGGCGCACCCAATACCAAAATATTTCAAAGTTTAAATGCTGGCGCTCTCCAGCTGTCTTTTCTTTGTTCCACGCGTTGGCTCAGTTGTTGAGGTGTGGATGCTCCTGCATCACCGAGGTCGTTTGGACGATCACATATGCCCGTGGTTTTGGCGGTTAGGGGCTGGCGCGCCCATAACTGTCCTACAGTTTGGACAGTTTTGCAATTGTGCCCGTGTGCTGGGTTTAAGCACGCGTTTTGGAGCGTGTTCTTGGTTCAACGTACAGGAGGTGCATTTTGGCAAACAAAAGACAACAAGCTTGAAGGAAGAGAATGGCAGGAGGCCTATCTTCTTCATTTTTTGGCCGAATGAGGTGTCGTAAAAGCCCAGCTAGGGGTTTTTGGATGTTTTGAATCCATTGGCACTATTTTCACAGCCATTTGAAGACTTCTTATGTAGGTTTTTAACCATTGAAGTTTCAGAGAGCTCCAGGGAGATTGAAGCCCTCATTGATTGAGGTCATGTTTTGGTGTTTTATCCAAAAAGAAGCGCAGTGAATCTTATGGCCACATGGAGAAGAGGTCATGCCCGGATAAGCCATGCTCCATTTTCAGATTTTTATTAGTCATTTTTGGGGTTTTTATGTGTTATGATCCCAATGGTACAGTCATAATTTCCATTGGAGTTGAGCAGCAGCTTGTAAAAGAACTTTTGACAAATTAATCCCAGAGAGCCAAGTCCATTGATGGAGGCTCAAGGAGATGTAGCCCGGAGAGGGGTGAACGCCTTTATCATCTTGTTCTTGTTGTGAGTTTGATGGTTTATTTGTTGCAAGATATGTTGTTGTGTATTTATTTAAAGTACATATTTAACCATTTAAAAGAACATTTCCTCACACATGAACATTTAAAAAAAGAAGCATAAACTTGGCACATAATTTATCTTGCATATTTTAACACATGAAGCAAGGTCCTGTAAAGTTTATTTTAATGAAGTAGAGGGTGCTTGCATAGCATAAAAAGTCAGCCTTCTATTTTCATATCAGGTGGTATCAAAGCACTAGTTTGTTTTTCTCATGTATTTGCCATTGATAGCTTGAGATTTAGCTATTGGTTTTTGTGCAAGTTTTGTGTTGAAGTTTGATATCTTGCAAGGATGGAGGAAGCTTCAAACATTGATAGTTCTCATACATCTTCAAAATCAAAGTTATTTGACAAAGAGATGTTGAAGGAGATTCTAACCATGAGAGATGTGATGAAAGAGATGTGTGAAGATAGAAAGGAGAGCATTGCCCTTGAAGAGCAGTTGATGGCCATGAAGAAGGAGAAAGACCAGCTTCTTGAAAAGTTGCATAAGATGGAGACTCAACTCCATGAGGCAAAGGAAACCCTTACCAAGTACATGCATGAACATGAAGTATGCAATGTTAGTTTATCTTCAAATTCCTCTCAAGATGAATGTTTTGGTGTTTTTGAAAATCACACAAGAGGAATAGGGTCCAAGTTATTGTTAAAAATGGGCTATGAAGGTAGAGGTCTAGGCCAGCATGCACAAGGCATTGTTGAGCCTATTGTTGTTGAAGAGAGGCCTAAGTATTGTGGTCTTGGATATGAACGAAGAGATGGAGAAAATTCCAAAGTTGAGGAGACAAGGGAAAAAGTTCCAAGAACAAACTTTGTTTCAAGTTCACCTCCTCAAGAAGGATATAAAGGTGAAAGTTCAAGAACTTTTGTTGAAAGTTCCATCCCTCCAGCATGCAAGGCTTGTGTTCAAGATGAATGCAAATGTGTGAAACGAAAGAGTTGTGACAACGATGAGGACAAGAACACTTTTGTTGGTCTTCAAATGAGAGATTGTAACTCTTCAAATTCACCTCCTCAAAGAGGCGATAAAGGTGAATGTTCAAGGTATAATTCCGCTTATCATTCAGTTTCTTTTGATTATGTTAAGCATGATAAATTTGTATGTAAAAATGGAATAAAAAATCCATGTACATATTGTGGTTTATATAACCATGATATTTCAAAATGTTGGAAAAGATTAACTGCTTTTAGGAAACTTTATAAGCGAAGACAACTTGAAAAGAGGATGCAAAAAATTTGCACTCATTGTCAAAAGCGGGGTCATCTCATTGACCAATGTTGGGCATTGCATCCAACTATTCATCCACAGCACAAGAAGCAGTTGGATAAAGAGATTGGCAAGAATGGAAGAGGATATTCAATCATCAAAGTGAGTCAAGATGATTCACAAGAGGACGATGTTCAGCAGAAAAAGTCACCATTGAGTTGGCTTGGTAAGAAATGGTTGGATTTCTTGAGCAAGTAACGCTTGCATTTTCTGTTGTAGATGCATATTTCAGCCTTATGTATGCATTTATGTTGAGAGTATGATAAGTTGCAACAGTTTATCATAACTTGTATGATGCAAGTTGCATATGAATGCAGTTCATTTGAAGGCATTCGTTTTGTTGCACAACTTCACCAAGAGGATGTAAAAGTGGGGTATGATGTTCACTTGTTACAGCCATATATCTTTTTCATATTCAGCTCTTATGTACCCACATGTTTTGGGTTTATGTACTTATGTTTGTACTGGAAGGAGAGTTGAAGAGTCATGCACATGC